>PYAF01006349.1:138137-182385 GCA_007407185.1 Glycine tomentella
TGATTGTCTTGTTTCTCTATTCCTTAACTCTTATATTCATTGTGTTCTTGTTTAAATTGCTTGATCAATTATATCAGTTTTGATTCATTGAATTCCTTGGGGCTGAAATACTTGATTGAATAAAGTTCTTGGCTTTTGAAAAGTGATAAAGATCCTAGGAACTCTGATTTTGATTAAAGAATTTTTTAAAATACCAAGGTGTAACCAATTCACCCCCCTCTTGGTTAAGTGTGAGATATTCATATTCTTTACACTTACATTTAGTTGCATTAAGCTTGTAATTTAGTGGGCTATATAAGCTACCCAAAACTGATTGTAACTGACTTTGGTTCATTAATACAATTCTAAAAATTGTTGTGAGAGTTTCCCTCTTGTTCTTGTGTAAGAACTTCTTGAGTCTTATCAATGGCTTCTCAATGCTATTGTGGTGATTATTCCTAGGCTTATTGGAAAGCTTTTCCATGGTGCCATCCATTGTCATCCCTAACCTCTCTTCCATTTTCCATTCATTGTAAGGTAGATTTGGGAAACTTAACGTCTAATGGTTGTAGACATTACACCAAGTGGTATCTAGAGCCTAATCATTGTGGATTTCTTCTTCATATTCAGTTTTTAAAAGTTCTTCAAAGGTAAAAAACTGCACCAAATTGGAAAAACGAAAATTCATTTCAATTCCTTGCTTCTTGTTGTTTCCATTTGATTCTTGATGGTGTGGGCTTGTTGTGTGTTCCACCACATAACCTTTGTGTTTCTTTCAAGTTTCATGTGTTCATGTTCTTCATGTGCTCTTGATTTTTTCTAATTTTCTACTCTTGATTTTTGTCAATTTTTGTTAGTAGTGCTTTTGTGTTGTATGACCACTTGTTTTGATTCTAATCTCATGCCTAAACTAAATTTAGTTGTTAGAAACAAATTTTACAATAGTCATACATCAAAATTTTAGTGATTCATCAATTTCCTTAAGAAATTTTGAACTTGTGCAAAAGAAAAACAAAGGCTTACAAAAAAAAAAAAGGGAAACATTTTGGTGCAGCCAAAGATGTTATTGAATTGTGGTTGGAAAAATACAAAGAAAACTGAATTTAGAAGCAAAGCAAAGTTACAAAAGCTACAAGTTTAAATTTCCTTTGAACCACAAAATTAAGTGAACTTGTATGACATGCAAACTTGGTGAAAATTGGCTTCTATCAATTGAATTTACTTAGCATAACCTCCTTGTGTAGTTTGTACAACCCATAGTATTCCTTCAGTTGTCTCATTAAATTCTATTTGAGTTTTGCTTTGCCAAAAAAATTCTTTTGTTGCTTGTCTCTTAAAATTTTCAAGGTTTAGAGCTTTGAACTGACCGGCGATCATTTTGGGGAATTTATATAAATAGCTGGTGCGCTTGTCTATGAGATTTCGTTAGCTGCCCACCGAGGTAAAGGAAATAGGCAGGAAAGACGTACAATTTCGGCGATTCAAAAAAAAGGAGTATATCCCTCTCCCTTAGTGTCTTTCCACTTCCCTGACTCTCACTTGGAAGCAAGAGATGAAGACGTAAGCCTGCCTTTCTTGGCTTGCTGCCTTAGCTAGCTCCCTTTCGTAAAAACCCAAGGGAGGTTCATGGCCAAAGGTAAAGATATCCGAGTAATTGTTATTTTGGTGTCTTAGAGTTTTCTTGTTCTTGGACTCTTGAGTCTAGCCTAGAATCATTTCCTATTTCACTATAGTAAAGAAGCTTGATTTGATTAGAAGTCTTGCTTAAGAACTATAGAGAGGAATAAGAGTGGAAAAAGGCAAGAGAGAATATTTTAGAAAAAGCCTGGAAAGTGTGCAAACACGAGTGAGAGTGGTAAACACTTAGAGAGGGGTGAGAATTTTCTTATATACTTGCATTTTTGCTAACCATTTCTTTTGAAGGATGAGCTCAATAGGAGATGAGGCTTTGTCACCTAGAACTTCTAGGTTGATGGAAGCCATGATAAAACAAATGGAGGACTTGCAAACCAAAATGGATGCAAGATTTGAGGAGTTACAAAAGAAGACTCAAAGAAGGAGTAGTCCAAATGGTAGTGTGGATGGAGAGGCTCATAGTAGTAGGAGGGTGACTAAGTATGCTTCCTCTCATGGAAGAAATTATTATGATAAGAGGAGTGAGAGGGAATAGGAGAGAAAACAATAGAAGAGAAAATAATGATAGAAGAGAAAATAGGAGATACAATCCTAGGAGGGAAAATAGAGATAAGGAAGATTGGAGAGTGAAGAGAGAAGCAAGAGAAGAGAGGAATGGAGGATTGGGTGGAGTGAAAATAAAAATTCCAAAATTCCTTGGCAATAATGATCTTGAAGACTACTTTGAGTGGGAGATGAAAGTAGAACAAATTTTATCATGCCAACAATTTAATGAAGAAAAGAAAGTTACTTTAGCAACTCTAGAATTTGGTGGCTATGCTTCGATATGGTGGAACCAAATTCAAATGGATATAGGGAGGAGGAGGAGGCAAAGAGTAAATTCTTGGGATGACTTGAAGGTATGCTTGAGTGGAAGATTTGTCCCTGTTGGATATAAGGGGAGTAACAAGAAGATGAAGTTTGTGCCTCAGAAGGAAGTTTTGAGTTTTTTCACATGCCTTGAAGATTGTAATTCAAAATTAAGTGTATGAGAGAAACAATCTTTTGATCCTTGCATTGCATACATATAATCATTAACATGCTCACATGTTTTGCATTTAAAAGTATCAAAGCTATTCATGTTTTTAAGAGAAATCAGTAAGTAGTGATTAATGTTTTTGGAAAAATGTAATCTTGCTGTTTTAATCGATTACACAACGGTTTAATCGATTATTTGCTTCGTTTTAAATCTAGAAAAGCTTTGAAGAACAAATTAATCGATTACATGACTCTTGTGATCGATTACATAGTGTAAAATGAAAGTTATGCATTGTTGCTTTAATCGATAACCATTCATTGTAATCGATTACGTAAGCCAAAAAGAAAACATGTTGTGCTGCTTTAATCGATTACCATTCACTGTAATCGATTACTCAAGTCAAAAAGAAAACAATACTTTGCTGCTTTAATTGATTACAGCTCGGATTAATCGACTATTCTATTTGTTGTAAAACCCGGAATGAAGCTTTGAACACTTTAATCGATTAAGTGATAACTTAATCGATTACATAAGTAGTTTTAATTGATTATGTGGCGCATTATAATCAATCAGTCTGTTACAAAAAGTTGTTATAAATAGGATAAAGGCTTGTCTTGAAACTTAACTTGAATACTTCGAATCTTCTTAATACACACAAGCCTTCACAAAGTTAGAAAGTGATTTTCTGGGTTAACTAAGTTCTTGTCCCACTCTTTAATCTTCATGTGTATTGAATGATTTCTTGGGCAAGAGTTCTCAAAGAATTTTTGGAGAGCATGTTCCAAAATTCTTTTTCTACAATTCAACTCTGATTGGTAAACCAGTTGCATTCATATTCATTGGATCATCAGGTTGTTTCTCTCCGTTATTTCTAGTTCTAAACTTGTTTTTGTAATTTTGGTTATTTGAAGCTATTGTAAAGAGTTCTTTGAAGCTTGTGCTAGAGTAGAGTTGTCTAGTGAAGAACAGAGTAGTGTTCTCTGGTTCTTGATCACTAGGAGTCTTATAGGGTTTTAGATTTCTATTCTTTATCTAGGGTTGATAAAGAGGGATTGTTGTAAATCTTGTAAGAACTGAAATTTATAATAGTGAAACTCTAATCTAGTGTTGATTAGAAGAAACTGGATTTAGTTTTTCTTGAGAAGTGAACCAGTATATATTCTTCTGTTTATTTTCTATTCCTTAATCTTTAATAGTTATCTTGTTCATTTGTTCTTGGTTTTATTATCATTACTCAACAAGTCCTATTTTGAGCAATTGATTTCTTGAGCTGAGTGATTTGATTGATTAGAAGCATTCTTGTTTTAAAAGTGATTAAGATTCTTAACTCTAATTTTATAAATAAATTTTAAAAGGTCAAGTTTTAACCAATTCAACCCCCTCTTGGTTATTGTAGGTATTCCTATTATTTTCAATTGGTATCAGAGCATGTTCTTGAGTGTTGTAACACCCCAATATTTTCATAATTGCAAATAGATGTTAAATGAAATATTTGTGTAATTATTCAAGTAAATATTAAAGTTGTGTAAAATTTGGTTAAGTTTAAATAAAACTAAATAATGTGAAATATTAATTAGCAATGTTGGGAATAATAACCATATTACCGTTTCCTTAAATTGAAAATTATAGAAATACCCTTAAGGTAAAAATGACAATAACACCCTTGGATATTTTTGAAAATTACAAAGATACCCCTAGATATTTTAGTGAGATATTCTGAGGTAGAAATTACATAAATGCTCTTGGATATTTTGGAAATGGCAAGATCACCCTTAGATATTTTTGGTTAGATATTTTATGGTAGAAATGACAAATATGCCCCTAGGACAAATGATGAATTTACCATAATGTCCTTTAAGCTGAAAATGACCAGATATCCTTAGAGATTCTGTGAGAACCTGATGAAATTACAAAATACTTTTGACTGACAGAATATCAAAATAGTTTGTGACAAGAAATTCTAGAATAGAATTTCTTTGAATTTTATAAGATAGTGACTTTGAAACTTTATTCAGAAAAATTCAAGCCTCAGAAAAATATGGAAAAATGATAGACAAGATCTATAGAATTTTCTCTTAATTATAGGATGAATAGATTTATTTTATAAAATAGTTTAGTAATTTTGATAATAAAAAATAAAAGGAACCAATTAGAATTAAGATAAAGGTAGTTTTGTAAGAAAAATCTGAATAGCACTCTATATAAATTACTGGTGAGCAATTTTTACTAGAATTGAAGTTAGTTTCTGGAAAACTATAGAATGTTATTATTCAATATTATCTTTAGGTAGAAGAGTTCAAATCAAACTTGACTTTCTTTCAAGAAATGCCATGTAGAAAGAAAAGCATAAACTAAAATATTCTTCTTTATTTACAAGGTGACATATGTATTCGAAAGAAGCCATATAATTTTCTCTTCTTTAAAAGAGAATGAAAGATAAGATAGAAGGAGAAAAAGGAAGACAAAAATCCTTCCCCTTGGTCAACCAAAATTCACGTGAAAAGGAGACAAGGAGGAAGGGCTAAAAATCATATTTTGATGTAAGAAAACATGAAATAAAGTAAAATCTTCTACTTCCCTCTAGATTCCACGTGAACAACCAAGAAAAGTGGAGAAACTTCAAGAGCTTGGACAAGTGTAAGGACACTTGTAAAATGGTAGCCAAGTGGAAAGGTAAGTCGTTATGGCTTATGAGATATTTTTCTATAAAGTAGAAGGATAATAAGGAATCTAGTTAAAAACTTAAAGGAATAAGCATTAACTAAGTTAGGATTTAATGAAACAAGGAGAAACTAAGCTAGAATGAAACTAAATTAGTTGGAAGGGAAAATATGTCCTTGAATAATTAATTATTTTCCAAGTGCTATATAAAAGGGTGGTGGGGACCTTGCTTGAAAATCACTTTCAAGACATTCCTCCCACTAACACTTCACGTGAAGCATCTCCCACATCCCTTTCATCCTTTCATTTTCAAAAGCTTCAATCAAATAGAAAAGACCTTACCATCATAGAAGGAATCACGTGTAGAAGCTAGGAGGAAGTAAACAAGCATAGCAAAGAGGTTATAAGGTATGTATAGGAAAGTTTTATGATAAAGATAGTTTAAGTGTTGTTCTTGTTTGAACAAGTGTTTGAATGTTCATGTGTTGTTGAGTGTTTCCATGAAGTTCATATGTTGCTAAAAGTTTCTATGAATTTCTCTAAGTTCTATGTGTTGTTGAGTGTTTCTATAAATCTCCATGAAGTTCATGTGTTGTTAAGTATTCTTATAAATCTCTGTACATGAATAATATGTTGAGATTTTGTACATGAATATAAAGTTGAGTTTTATACTTTATGTTGAAGTTCTGAGTAAAATAAATATGAGTTGATGAAAAGAGTTATGAAATAAGTGAATCAGTTTCATATGTCTCATGTGTATAAGAGTTGCCTCACAGAGGAGGTGTATATAAGAGTTACCTCAGAGAGGAGGTATAAGAGTTGCCTCAAAGAGTAGGTGTGTCAGATAGCTGCTGGAACTGAGTTCGAACGTTCAAATAAGAGAGGTCTGAGCTGGGGGTACTTGGCAGTGGGGAAATCACACCACCCATGATGATCACATGAGTGTGGGTGAGAATCCTGTTGTAACACTGTGAGACCCTGACTGATTGTTTCAGTTCTGTGCCACAGGGATGAGGCTATCTTGACTGTTGGTACCAATTAATAAGAGTCTAAAAAGAATCATGCATTTTTTTAGGGTGTTGTCATATGTTTTATTTGCTTAAATTATGTTTATCATAAACTTACCCTGTATTTTTGTGTCTGTGGCTGACATATGAAGTAAGAAGATCAAGAAAGCATGCCTTAATACATGAGTATGAAATGTTCAAGATGAACCCCACAGAAAACATATCTCAGCTTCAAACAACATTCACTCACATTGTAAATCATCTTCTTGGACTTGGAAAGATCTTTGATGCTAAAGAGTTGAATATCAAAATCTTGAAGTGTCTCACAAGACCATGGCAACCAAAGGTGACAACAATCAAAGAATCAAAAGATCTATCTAAAATGTCCATGGCTGCACTGTTTGTTAAGCTTCTTGAGTATAAACTTGAAATGTCACAACTAACCAATGTAAAAGATGTAGAAAAGAAACACAAAAGCATAGCCTTGAAAGTTGCATCCTTAAAGGTGGAAAAGGTGGAAAAATTAAGTGAAGAAGATGAAGAGGACAACATGAATTTAATTGTCAAAAAGTTCAGCAAGTTCTTAAGAGGAAACAAGAACAGAAATTCCACAAAGAACAACAAAAAGAGTGACAAGAACTTCACTTGCTTTGAATGTGGTAAGTCTGGCCACATTAAATCCGAATGCTCTATTTTTTTGAAAAAACAACAAGTTGAAAACAAGATAAAGAAAGAAGGACAGCCTAAGAAAGCCTATATAGCTTGAGAAGATAATGAGTCAACAACTTCTAAATCATCAACTGAAAATGAAGAAACAAATGTGTGTTTCACTTCCACAATTAATGAAGATGATGATTTCTCAATTGTTGAAACCGAGGTAAGTTCTGAACTTGATCAAGTTATTGATGGTTTTCAAGAAATGCATGAAGAGGAACAAAAGCTTGTAAAATCCAATAATAAGCTAAAAGGAAATCTTAGATGGCATGTCACAAAAATTACAGAATTGAAACTGAAATTTGTAACCTGAAAGAAGAAAATGAAAAACTTGTTTCAAGTTACAAAATGAATGGATGTGTATGTGCTTCTTCTTCATCTAATGTTGACAAATACAATATGTTGCGAAAGGATTTTTATGATTACAAAAGAAGTCAAGGAGAAAAGTAAATGTTATTTTTATCCAAGAATAGTGATTTGATTGATCTTTTAAGAAAGCTTTGCAAAGGTAGATGCAACTTAGCTGAAATGATAAGTGTGCAGAAATATGCTGGAGATACTTCTGGTTTGGGTTACAAACAAGGCTCAAAGTCTTTTGGCAAAACTATATTTGTATCACAAAAACAGAAGAATCAAAAGAATTTCTATGATTCAAATATCAATCAAAATACTTACTTAAGGAATTAATTAAAATCTGTAACGTGCAACTATTGTATGATGAAAGGACATACATCTTATAAATGCTTTGCTTGAAAATACTATGTGCCTAATGGAGAATGTATTTGAGTGCAAAAGAAGAAGAAAGTAGTTATCCCCTATGGACCCAACCTCAATTGGGTACCTTCCTTTGAAAATTGATTTGAATTTTGTAGGTATGTCTAAGAGCAAGATCATCATTATGTTATCTTGATAGTGGATGCTTTGAACATATGACCGGTGACACATCAATGCTCACAAATTTGACTCTTAAAGATGGTGGATTTGTCACCTATGGAGACAACAACAAAGGGAAGATAATTGGAGAAGGAAATATAGGAGACAACTTTAAAACCAAAATCAGAAATGTTCTTTATGTGGAAGGTTTAAAGCACAATCTCCTAAATATAAGCCAACTTTGTGATAAAGGGTTCAAAGTGTCATTTAATGACAATTACTGCATGATATGTGATGGGCAAAATGGTGAGGTGATTCATATAGGTAAAAGAAAAGGTAATATCTATTTACTCTTCGTAGGTCATGCATTCTTTCACAACACTTCTTGCTTAATAAGTAAAATTGATGAATATTGGCTATGGCATAGAAGGGCAAGTCACATTAACATGCATCATATGAACAAGTTAATTAAAAAGGATTTAGTCATTGGCTTACCCAAACTCAAGTTTGAAAAGGACAAATTATGTGATGCTTGTCCAAAGGGGAAACAAACAAAAAATTCCTTTCAAAGTAAAAATGTTGTTTCTACTTCAAGATCTCTTAAATTACTTCACATAGATTTATTTGGTCCTTCTAGAACTGAGTTTAGGAGGTAATTACTATGGGCTGCTCATTGTTGATGATTATTCTAGGTTCACATGGACTTTGTTTTTGAAATCCAAGAGTGATGCTTTCAATGCTTTCAGAAAATTGGCCAAACTTGCTTAGAATGAAAAATGAAGCAAAATTATCTCAATAAGAAGTGATCATGGTGGAGAATTCCAAAATGAACATTTTGAAAAATTCTGTGAAGATAATGTAATTAACCACAATTTTTCAGCTCCAAGAACACCCCAACCAAATGGTGTTGTGGAAAGGAAAAATAGATCCCTTGAAGAAGCTGCAAGAACTTTTCTTAATGAGACAAATTTGCCTAAACACTTTTGGGTTGATGCTATAAGTACAGTTTGCTACACTTTGAATAGACTACTAATAAGGCCTATTTTGAAGAAAACTCCTTATGAACTATACAAAGGTAGAAAACCAAACATTTCTCATTTGAGAGCATTTGGCTGCTAGTCTTTTGTATTGAATAATGGTAAATAATTACTAGGAAAATTTGATGCCAAAGCTAATGAAGTCATTTTCCTTGGATATTCATTACATAGCAAAGCATATAGAGTTTTCAATAAAAGAACCTTATGCATGGAAGAATCAGTTGATGTTGTTTGTGATGAATCTAATCCCTCTAAAGAGGAAAAGAAGAGTGATATTGATGCAGGTCCTTTGGAGGAGTTCATTCAACTTAATGAATCAATGAATAAAGAAAAGAAAGAACAAATTGTTGAAACAAAACAATCAACACCAATCCAAGAGCCAAATGATTGGAGAACTACAAGAGATCTCTCCCTTGTTAATATTATTGGTGAAGTTTCAAAGGGAGTATCTACTAGATCATCATTGAGAAATCTCTACTGTAATATGGATTTTGTTTCACAAATAGAACCTAAGAATATTGATCAAGCCTTAATTGATGAACATTGGATGCATGCCATGCTTGATGAATTGAATCAACTTAAGAGAAATGAAGTTTGGGAACTTGTCCTTAGACCTCTTTCTCTCAAGCCTATGGGCACTAAATGGGTTTTTAGAAACAAACTTGATGGAGTGGAATCATAGTCAGGAACAAAGCTAGATTGGTTGCAAAAGGTTACAACCAAGAGGAAGACATTGACTATGAGGAAGCCTATGCACCAGTTGCAAGATTGGAAGCCATTAGGTTATTACTTGCATATGCATGTTTAATGAATTTTAAACTTTTTCAAATGGATGTTAAAAGTGCTTTCTTAAATGGATATATTGAGGATGAAATCTATGTGGAGTAACCTCCTGGTTTTGCTGATTTCAAACATCCAAACCATGTTTTTAAACTTAAGAAAGCTCTTTATGGTTTAAAACAAGCTCCAAGGTCTTGGTATGAAAGATTAAGCAAATTTCTGCTTGAACAATCTTTCACAAGAGGACATGTTGATAAAACCTTGTTCATCAAAAGGCAAAGAAATGATATTTTATTAGTTCAAGTATATGTTGATGATATAATTTTTGGTTCAACTAATCAATTATTGTGCCAAGAATTTTCTATCTCTATGCAGAATGAGTTTGAAATGTCAATGATGGGAGAATTAACATTCTTTCTTGGACTTCAAGTGAAGCAAATGAAGAATGGGACATTTCTAAATCAAACCAAGCATTTCCTTGAAATGATCAAAAAATTTGAAATGAAGAAAAGCAAAGATGTTGCAACTCCAATGGCAACATCAACCTATCTTGATTCAGATGAAAAAGGAAAGAAGGTTGATAGTCAAGATTTAGAGGAATGATTGGATCTTTACTATATTTGACAGCTAGTAGACTAGATATTATGTTAAGTGTGTGTTTCTGTGCAAGATATCAAGCAAATCCCAAAGAATCACACCTCACTGCAGTCAAAAGAATCCTCAAATATCTCAAATCAACACCAAAAGTTGGTCTTTGGTATCCTAAAGGTGCATCACTTAATTTAGTTGGTTATTCTGATTCTGACTTTGTAGGGTATAAGTTGGATAGAAAAAGCACTAGTGAAACTTGTCATCTACTAGGAAGTTCACTGATCTCATGACATTGCAAGAAACAATCTTGTGTTGTTTTATCAACAACTGAAGCTGAATACATCTCTACTTGAAGTTATTGTGCTCAAAACGTTTGGCTAAGCAACAATTGCAAGATTTTGATGTAGAATTAAAAGAAATACCTCTGCTATGTGACAACACAAGTGCTATCAACATTTCTAAGAATCCAATAATGCACTCAAGGACCAAACACATTGATATAAGACATTATTTTCTTAGAGATCACATCCAAAAAGGTAACATCAAAATTGACTTCATTGATACTCACAATAAATTGGCTGATATATTTACTAAACCTTTAGCTAGAGATAGATTCTATACACTTAGAAACATGCTAGGAATTCTCGATGAATCTTTTGTATTTTAGCATGCTGCTTGAGTGCTCATCTACATGAGAACATATCATTTGTTGGCCATTCATTTAAAATAAATGCAAATTCAAAATTGCTATATAAAATACTTTTCATACTAATAAATTCACTGTAATAATTGATTAAGTTACGAGATAATCAATTAAATGAACTTAAATAGCCTTTTGGAGTGAGTTTTGTACTGATGTAATCGATTACAAAAGTGAAATAATCGATTATTCTACCTTCAAAATTGTTTTAAAATCCAAATTTCTCTGGAATAATCGATTAAACCTCGAATTAATCGACTACACAAGCTTAAAATCCATTTTATATATCAAAATCTCATTGTAATAATCGATTACCACTTATTGTAATCGATTACACTGCATCTTCCTTAACTGAATCTCACTAAAATAATCGATTACTGGTCAAAATAATCGATTACACCTTCTGTAGAAACTAATTTTACTTACGAATTAATCGATTATTCATGGAGTTACTACAAAATCTAACAGAATTTTTTGAAAATTGTATCTGTCCAACTTTTATCTAATTCAAAAATTTGAAAAATCTGAGCTTTTATGACAGTGGGTTAATTCAAAATGACAGTTTTTCTTTCAAATTTCAAACCTTAGAGCCCAAAAACATCTATAAATACAGCTTTTGGTGAAAGGGAAAATTACATCATTGCCTTCTTCTTCTTTAAGCCTTCTTGTGCTTTTTCTATTCTTTTCCTGAGTCTAGTTACTCTGTTATTTAGTGTCTACCTCTGTTCTCACCATGTCCACATCTAAGAGAGTTAAAACCTCTAAGAGAAAAGCTGTTGAAACCTCTAACCCTGCAGTTACTAGGTTAGATCATTGGTTTCCTACTGAGAGAGATAAAATGACCTACCTTCAGTTTAATGCCACCAAACTCGTTTGTTCCCCTAAACACCTTGACCTTGACTGGTTTATTAGATAAGGTTTTCAATTCCATGCTATGGTTGAAGCCCAGGGATTGAAAAGGTTTGTTGAGATGAAGGGTACCTTTTACCCTAAATTAGAAAAGGTATTCTACACCTGTGCTACGGCTTCCATGGATGGGACAATCTTGTCTCAAGTCAATGGAGTGGCCATGGAAATCACTCCTAAAGTCTAGCAAGCAGTGGCTGGGATTTCCTTTTAAGGTGAAAGGAAATTTGAGGAAGAGGCTGAGGATACAATAGGGTAGATACCTATAGAGGGATGCTTCTTGATCCTCACATGAGGCTGAAGCTTAGGCTGAGTACTGGCCCTATAACTCATGAAGATAGACTTCTTCATTACAAAATCACCTAGATCAACTAACCATGCCCAAGCCACAGATAATGACATACAAATTGTGTATGGCATGAAGAACTCCATTCAGATGATCTGGATCCTCATTATTGAGGAAACTATGCTTAAATCCAAAAGATTGGTGAATTATCCTATCCCATATGTTGTTCTAGTGTCCAGATTCATTGATTACTTCAATATAGATGTCTTTAATGAGGTTGTTGACAACACAAACTTTAACAATAGCCTCATCAAAGAGAAACATCTTACCAAGCTTGGGATGGTCAAGACTCCTTATGGATGGCAAATGGTTGGACAACAAATCCCTGCTGCTGGAAATGAAGAAGAAGCTGATGAAGAGGCAGAAGATGAAGGCCCTGCTCAACCATCTTACAGCCCTTTTGAATCACTCATGATTCAAAAGATGGATGCTTTATTGTCTCTACACCATGAGCACAGGGCTAAAACTAATTCATCTATGGAAGAGATGAAATCTAGGCTAGAAAACATAGAAGCTAGGCTTGTACTTGATGATTTTGATAAACTAGCTTAGGTTCCTTATGTTTTCTTTCTTGTTCTTTGTTGTTACTTTTTTTTACTTTGGTTTCTTTTTCTCTGATCAATGTACTATTTTTTTCTTTAATGAATTTTCAATTTCTACTTCTCATTGTTTGCCTTGCTACCTTTTGTCTTTGATAAGCCAAATAGGGGTAGAAAAATTGATTGATTGATAACTAAAGAGAAAACTCTATTTTGCTCTCTGTTTTGCTCTGTTTTCTGTTTTGTTTTTACAAATTAAGACCTAATGAACTTATCTAAGTCAAGGGAGCAAACTTAATGAAAGAAAATGATCAAAGTTTAATATCTCTTAACAGTTCTTCTTGGCAAAGAGGCTGATTTGATTTCAGGATAACAAGTTCAAGACTTCTATCTTAATCTCTCAAAGCACTTCAAAAATAAACATGTGTTTAATCAATATTTGACATGTTCAAAGCCAAAAAGGGAGAGATTTTTGGATATAGGGGGAGCAACAAGAAGATGAAGCTTGTGCCTCAGAAGGAAGTTTTGAGTTTTTTCACATGCCTTGAAGATTGTAATTCAAAATTAAGTATATGAGAGAAGCAATCTTTTGATCCTTGCATTGCATACATATAATCATTAACGTGCTCACATGTTTTGCATTTAAAAGTATCAAAGCTATTCATTTTTTTAAGAGAAATCAATAAGTAATGATTAATGTTTTTAGAAAAATGTAATCTTACTGTTTTAATCGATTACACAATGGTTTAATCGATTATTTGCTTCGTTTTAAATCTGGAAAAGCTTTGAAGAACAAATTAATCAATTACATGACTCTTGTAATCGATTACATAGTGTAAAATGAAAGTTATGCATTGCTGCTTTAATCGATTACCATTCATTGTAATCGATTACATAAGCCAAAAAGAAAACATGTTGTGCTACTTTAATCGATTACCATTCATTGTAATCGATTACTTAAGCCAAAAAGAAAACAATACTCTACTGCTTTAATTGATTACTGCTCGAATTCATCGATTATTATGTTCGTTGTAAAACCCGAAATGAAGCTTTAAACACTTTAATCGATTAAGTGACAACTTAATCGATTACATAAGTCATTTTAATCGATTATGTGGTGCGTTACAATCAATTACAGTCTGTTACAAAAAGATGTTATAAATAAGATAAAAGCTTGTCTTGAAACTTAAATTGAATACTTCGAATCTTCTTAATACACACAAGCCTTCACAAAGTTAGAAAGTGATATTCTGAGTTAACTAAGTTCTTGTCCCACTCTTTAATCTTCATGTGTATTGAATGATTTATGGGGCAAGAGTTCTCAAAGAAGTTTTGGATAGCATGTTCTCAAATTCTTTTTTTACAATTCAACTCTGATTGGTAAACTAGTTGCATTCATATTCATTGGATCATCAGGTTGTTTCTCTCTATTATTTTTGGTTGTAAACTTATTTTTGTAATTTTGGTTATTTGAAGCTATTGTAAAGTGTTCTTTGAAGCTTGTGCTAGAGTAGAGTTCTCTAGTGAAGAACAAAGTAGTGTTCTCTGGTTCTTGATCACTAGGAGTCTAATAGGGTTTTAGATTTCTATTCTTTATCTAGGGTTAATAAAGAGGGATTGTTGTAAGGCTTGTAAGAACTGAAATTTATGATAGTGGAACTCTAATCTAGTGTTGATTAGAAGAAATTGGATGTAGTTTTTCTTGAGAAGTGAACCAGTATATATTCTTGTGTTGATTTTCTATTCTTTAATCTTTAATAGTTATCTTGTTCATTTGTTCTTGGTTTTATTATCATTACTCAACTAGTCCTATTTTGAGCAATTGATTTTTTGAGCTGAGTGATTTGATTGATTAGAAGCATTCTTGGTTTAAAAGTGATTAAGATCCTTAACTCTGATTTTATAAATAAATTTTAAAAGGTCAAGTTTTAACCAATTCACCCCCCTCTTGGTTATTGTGGGTATTCCTATTGTTTTCAGCCCCAACTTATTATGCAAGGGAAGTCCATAATAAGCTCCAAAGGCATTTCCAAGGCTACAATAGTGTTAATGACTACTATAAGGAAATGGAATTGATGATGATAAGGGCTGAAATTGTGGAGAGCCAAGATGTGATAGAGCTTACCCCATCAAGACATTTCAAGATGTGATGGAGCTATATTCTTATGCTACAATTAAGGAGCTAGTCCACAAAGCTCAAAGGGTGGAGCAACAACTAAAAAGGAGAAAAGCTTCCAAATTCTACTATGGGGTTGCAAATTCTAGTTGGAAGGACAAGCCTAGAAGGGAAGTTTCTCAAGTGAGAAATAAAGAAGAAAAGGTGGAAAGCTCAAGCAAAAAAATTAGGGATCTTACTCCAACAAGATCAAGCAATATTAAGTGTTTAGAGTACCTTGATAAAGGTCACATTGCTTCTCAATGTCCTAACAAGAGAACCATGATTTTGCTTGAGGATGGAGACATAAAGAGTGAGTCTCCAAGTGATTCAACAAGTTCTTCAAGTAAAGAAGAAGAACTTACACTAGTGGAGGCCGAAGAGGGTGATCTCTCGATGGTAAAGAGAATGCAAGAGCTAATAAAAATACAGCACTTAAAGAAAAAATACTGCATAAAAATAAAGTGAGTTTCCATAGAGAAAAACTAGTGAGAAAAAAGGAAAGAAAAAGAAAAAGAGAGCAAAAAAATTCATGAGATTAAAGAGAGCTTTTTTTTGAGTGAAAAGCAAATCAAGAGAGTGTTATTGGATCAACAACCTCTTTATTATATGCTTCCTAACTCTTTTTGTTTGCATGTTGAAAAGGAAGGAGAAAAATGGCACAAAGCTATGCAACCTTTTTTGGATGAAGTTGCTTTTCAAACATGGAAGGATAAGTTGTATCATGCAACTATTATTCCATTGCCCGATTTTAATGCTTCTTTTGAATTAGAATGTGATGCATCTAATGTAGGCATTGGGGGGGTTTTGATTCAAGACAAACATCCTATTACTTATTTTAGTAAGAAATTGAAGGGTGCATGTTTGAATTATTCCACTTATGATAAAGAGTTGCATGCACCAGTTAGAGTATTGAAAACTTGGCAACATTATCTTTTACCAAAGGAATTTGTGATCCATAGTGATCATGAGTCTCTTAAATATTTGAAAAGTCAAGGTAAACTCAGCAAGAGACTTGCGAAGCGGTACATTAAGGGCAATTTGAGGACTTGATGAAAGATAGGGCCTTGAAGCCCGAAGGCATATGAGAAGAAAAACAAAATTTTTTCGAAGCGGAAACACACATACCACTCAAGAATCATTCTTTAGGACATAGATGTTACCTTGTTTATATTCGAAATTGATGATCAAGAATAGGCTTGAAGATACAAGCCCTCTAATGTTGATCCACACCACTTCTTGTCAAGACTCAAGAACACTTCTTGAATGCCACCAACAAACACCAAAGTAGGCAAGCTAAGCACACCAATGGAGAGGAAAAAGGTTAGGTTTTAAAGTGTTTTACTTATCTAAGAGACTCACCAATAGATGATTTGGTGGCTGAATTTTCAGTCAAAACTCACACAAAGGGGCACGTGAAAAGGAAGAAGATAGATGGGATTTTTCTCAAAAACCATTATATGAGAACTATGATCACAAGAGTATATTTATAGAAGAGTTTTAGGTCAGATTTTTAACCATAAAATTCTGATCATTAAGCATCTCACACGTGAAGAAAAGATAGAGTTGTTGTATTTCAAAAATTGCCAACAACCTCTTATCTTATCTTCTTAAGACCAAGTCAATTACTTGGAATTTATTTTGCCAAATAATAATCAAATATCCAGCCATATGATAAGCCTCTAATCAGCCCTCAAACTTCTTCCTAAAATCTAGGATATGATCATGATAAGATGTTAGTTGAATTCAAATTAAAATCTAGCTCTTATCTTCTCCTTTTGATATGAAACTATCTACTATAGTTAATTCATATTTAAATTCAAAATTTAAATTATCAAATTTAAATATCAGATAATTAATTTAACTATTTAAATTAATTAATAATGTCTTGGACTATCCAAGCCCATTAACTCCATTCATGCGCCCATTTCTCTTTAAGATAAGTTTCTAAACTCTTTCTTGGGCCAACAACCATTATTAGGCCCAAAACCTTTAATGCTATAATGTCATGACAATAAAGTGTTAGTGTGTGACCCATTAGGCCCAACATAGCTACTGACATAAATGAGTTTGGGCCCAACTAGGCCTCTACCCATTTAATGACAACACAGAGCACTAGCAATGTTTTGTTGCCCCAGAACTAGTTAGGTAAATGACAAGATCATCCTATTAAATCTATTTGGTTTCCATATGTATTTCCTTTTGTCTCGGTTACCTTCCCATAAAACCTAGGGTAAGGAAACGTATCAGCCCTTGCGATCTAGGGTAAGCTTTAATACGAAATAGGGAGTCTCCAATTTTACTGACTCTAAAGGAAAATCATCTCATGATTTCTTTTACTATGCATAGATTCCCGAGTCCCGTAAATGTCATCCCAATTTCTCTGGTTTACAGATAACCTAATCTCTCACAGAGATTTGATGAATTCCTTCAGCTAGTCACCCTAGACTCGTGTTCTTTCAGGACATGCCCAAAGATATACCTATGTGTCTCCATGTTTTAGGCAGACGAGGTATACAATCAAAGCATGTCTTCTAGAACACAGTCTAGGTGAAAACTTCTGGTCTAAGGAAAGGCACACCCAAATAATAAGAGACTTCTCTAATGATACTATCTGTGAGATTTCCTCATAGAGTCTCTTTGTGGGTTCGTTCAGTGCGAGCTATACCCTTATAGATCCACCCACGACTTTAGCTAAGACATCTCCATGTCTGTAGCTCATGAGGTTTTTACCTTGTATCTGCATACAAGTAGATAAGCTGTGCTAGTCTTACCTGAGATCGTTGATCCCCATTCTCAGTGTCTCTAGACTAGGAACTTAAATTTAGGAGTAGACATCTGGTATCCATGAATCCTCATGATCGTGATCCCATCACTGATATTCAAGAGATACCTATTCTATTCCAAGGGTTTTATCCAATTACTCATATATTAATAATAATATTGAGACAAAATATGAAACAAGATAAAGAGCGCTTATTGTTTATTCATGACAATATGAAAAGTAAATGTAGGTCCTAATCTAATGAAAAGATTGTCTCTAGGACATCCATATACTAACACTTGGGAGGAGTGTCTACCTCATAATGAGTTTGCTTACAATAAAGTGGTTCACAAAACTACTTCCTTATCTCTTTTTCAAATTGTATATGGCTTTAATCCTTTAACTCCTCTTGATTTATTGTCATTACCTAACACTTCTTCTATAATTAATCATGATGTTTTGTCCAAAGCTTCTTATGTTAGGAAATTGCATGAACAAGTAAAAGGCCATGTGGAGAGGAAAATGGAACAATATGCTAAATAAGCCTATAAGCACAAGAAGGATAAATTTCCTCAGGAGAATGTTGAATTGCCAAGTGAGTATGGGTACTACTTTCAATGTTTGTGATCTTGAGGCTCTTAGTCTTGGATGTTTTAGCTTTTACATGCCACTCAATTGAAGACATATGTAATCTTTAGATGTCTAAGAGTTTCATCTAATTATCTATTATATTGCATATACATCATTCATTGGCTTGCATTAATGGTTTTACAAAAGGCATATGTGTAAAATATGGGAACACTTCACACTTAACCAAGAGGGGGGTGAATTGGTTAGGTTTGGTAATTCAAAATTTTCTTGAACAAAATTAGAGTTTTTCCCTTTTGGGATCTTTATCACTTTTTGAAACTAAGAACCTTTATTCAATCTAATGCTCAACCCAAGATATGCAATAGCTCAAGAATTTTGTTGATAACTAAAACTTACAGTCAAGAATAACAAAATATAATCAATATAAAGAATATAAACAACACACAAAGATTTATACTGGTTCACTTCAAATACTATGAAGCTGCATCCAGTTTTCTTCCACTCAACACTAGAATGGAGTTCCACTATTGCAAATATCAGTTCTTACAAGTTTTTACAAAGTCTCTCTTTATCAACCCTAGATAAGGTTCAGAAATCTAAAACACTATTAGATTCTTAGAGACAACCCACTAAGAACACTACTCAGCTAATCCCCTAGAGAAACCCTATCTCTAGTTTACAAGCAAGAAACCCATTTACAATAGACAAACAAACACAGAATTCAAAACAGAATTACAACTTCAAAGATTAAGGAAAGAAGTCACCTGATGATCCAATGAATAATATGCATATGAATGATTTCACCAGGTTAAAGAATGAATACAAACTCAGAACATCACTTTCCTCAAGCTTTGAAAAGAATTTCTTGCTTCACTAATCACTTAACAACCCATAAGAATTTTTGTGAATGCAAGAACTTAATGAACCCAGAAAAATCACTACAAGAATATTTAGAAAGCCTTAGAATACTCAGAATACGAATTGATCTAGTTTCAAAACAAGCTGAATGAGGGTTCTATTTATAACAAGCTTTTCTAACCGTCAGTAATCGATTAAACGCGCTCAATAATTGATTATTTCACTCATATAATCGATTAAACCAAACAAGTAATCGATTAAAGGGTTCTATAAAAATCTGGGTTCAAGTAACGAACAGAATAATCGATTATTTCGATACGTAATCGATTAAAACAGGAAGCTTCATAACCATGAATTAAACTATGTAATTGATTACAACTTTTGGTAATCGATTAATGCAGGAAGCTTCATAATCATGAAATGGGAAGAGTAATCAATTACAAATTCTGTTAATCGATTAAAAGTAGCAAGATGTGTTAAGCATAGGCATATGATGTAATCGATTACAATATTTGGTAATCGATTAAGACAGAGAGATGATATTTCCTGGTAAGCCTATGTAATCGATTATAGATTAATGGTAATTGATTAAAATGATCAACAAAGCAGTTTATATGTAAGCTAAGGTAGATTAATCGATTAAACTGACATGTAATCGATTACATTGTTCTTGAAAAGTTTTCCAGAAAGCACTAAGAACAATATAATCGATTATTACGAATGAGTAATCGATTAAATCAGTAGAAAATATATTTTTCCAAAAAAAACCTTATGTTTTAACTATTAGACTTAAGCATTTTATCAAGGCCTTGTGAATTCTAATCATTTTAACCAATTTAATTAATAAATGATGTGAATGCAATATTCTTGGATCACCAGAAATGCTTCTTCCTTTTACATTTAATCACATATAATTCTTCAATTCTTCTAGGCATGTTGAAAGCTAAAACTCAGCTTTGATCCTTTGTCCATTCTTCAAGTAATTCCTTGAATCCAACAATATGTTTTGTGAAAAAGATTTTAAAGTATTCATGATTGCATTAAAAAGCCATAGTGTTCAAAGCTTATGTTTTGGCTGATATCTTTACCAAACCGTTATCTAGAGATGGATTCTATGATCTAAGGAACATGCTAGGATTTCTTGATGAATCTAATATATAATAGCATGTCTATGATTTGTTTGACTACATGAGATGCATCACATATGATTAAAATTTGAAATCTAATGAAAAATATTGTTTATGCTGCATAATTGACTATTTTAGTCTATTACTATACTTATTAATCGATTATTTGTGACTTAAAGACAATTTAGAATCAAAACTTCTCTAGAGTAATCAATTACCTTAACGAATTAATCGATTACTTGATGTTTAAATGCAATCCAGAAACTCTCTAGAGTAATCAATTACTCTAACGTATTAATCGATTATCTGTTGTATAAATCTATTTCTAAATAAGAAACTCTCTGGAGTAATCGATTACCTGTATTTTAATCGATTACTTAATACCTGAGAGCTCCTTCAGGATCAGAAACTCCTTAGAGTAATCGATTACCATGTCGGATTAATTGATTACTTGATGCACAAAGCTATTTTTAAAGTTAAAATCCTTTGGTATAATCGATTAACAAGCTTATGTAATCGATTATCTATAGCATTTCTGCAAAATTGCACAATTTTCAGAAATCGTAACTGACATTTTGTCTTTAACTCAAATTCAAAAATCTGGTTCAGTGTATTTAGACATCCTTGGAATTCGAGATAGCTGTTGTAGGTTTTCAAAATTCAAATTTTGTCTTGAAAATTCTCTATAAATTCAGATTTTCTTAAGCTCAAATCTTTACACCTGAATATCTCTTTCTCTCATACACAAACTGAGCAAATTCTTGTGCTCTGTCTCTTCTCTTATAACCCAAACCTCTACCCATTCCTTTCTTCTATATTCACCATGTCTAAACAATATGCCTAAAAAAGAATCAAAACCAGCAAGAGGAAAGCTGGAGAATCCTCTAATACTATTGTGAACAGGCTCAATACTTGGTTCACTTCTGAGGTTGATAAAAATAATTACATGCAATTCCATGCAACCAAACTGGTCATACCCTCAAAGTATCTTAAGCTTCACTAGTTTGGGGGTGAGGGATTTTAATTCCCTGCTATGCTGGAAGCTCAAGGACTGAAAAAGTTGTTTGAGATGAAGGGTACTTTCTAACCTAAGTTGATAAAAGTGTTTTACACTTCAGCCAAGGCCAGCATGGATGGTGTCCTCCGTTCCCAAGTGAATGGAGTTTTTATGGAAATTGATAACACAGTATGGAATGTTGTGGTTGGTATCTCCTGTAAAGGAGTAAGGAGATTTGAAGAAGAAGTTGGAGGGTACTCAAAGATTGACACATACAGAGGTATGTTGTTGGATCCTCAAGCTAGATTGAAGACCAGATTGGGGGTTGGAAATATGACAGGGGAGGATAGGTTGTTGCACTACATCATCACCTATATCCTCACCCCTAGGTCTACTAATCATGCATAAATCACAGATGATGATTAGCAACTAGTGCATGGCATGAAGATTGGAACTCAAATTAATTGGGTTCTAGTCCTTGAGGAGACCATGATGAAGTCTAGGAGGCTTCTTAGCTATCAATTCCCTTATGCTGTTTTAGTCTCAAGATTCATTCACTATTTTAGGACTGATGTGTCTAACAAGATTGTTGACAACACAAATGAAATCACCAACCTCATCTCTGTCAAACATCTCAACAAGCTGGGGTTAATGCAGACTCCAAATGGATGGATTATGGCTGGAGAACAAGCTCCACAAGGTGGTGCTGCTGAAGGAGAAGAAGCTGAAGAGGAAGAGGATGTTGAAGCTGGTCTTGGTGAAAAGCAGTGGACTCCTTTTGAATCCCTAGTGATTCAAAAGATGGATGCAATGATGGCTCTACATAATGAACATAGAATTGAATTTAATTCCTCCTTAGGGGAAATTACAACTAGGATAGAGAACATAGAGACTAGGATGGCTATTAAAGATTTTGATAATCTCTAGTTTGGTGGATCTAATTTCTTGCTTATGCGTATGTTGTTTGCTTTCTATTATCCAACAACTATCTAAATGATTATCCTATGTTCTGCATCTTTTCTATTGGCATCAATGAATAAAGTTCTATTTTATGTTGTTTATCTCTTCCTTGCTTATTTCATTATAACTGGAACATTTTTTTGCCTTTGATAAGCCAAAAGGGGGGGAAAATAAAAGAAGGATGAAGAATGAGAAAAATGATTATGATTACTCTGTTTTTTAAGCATTATTTGCTTTTTATATCTAAACTGATGAGATAATTAATTAAGATAGGGGGAGCAATCTCAATACTTATTAATGTACATTGTTTACACAAAGTATACTTGACATTTGTTCTTGGCAAGAAGTTGATTTTATTTTAGATATCAAGTATAAGCTCCTAGAAATCATCTCCTTAAAGAACAGTAAAGGTTCAACATGTTCAATTAAATTTGGCATGATCAAAGCCAAAAAGGGGAAGATTGTTAGATACAGGGGGAGCTTGAAGAGGGTCAACATGTTGAGGCTCTTCGTCTTGGATGTTTTAGCTTTTACATGCCATTCAATTGAAGGCATATGTAATCTTTAGATGTCTAAGAGTTTCATCTAATGATCCATTGCATTGCATAAACATCATTCATTGGCTTGCATTCATGGTTTTACAAAAGGCATATGTTTTGTGAAAAAGATTTTAAAGTATTCATGATTGCATTGAAAAGTCAAAGTGTTTAAAGCTTATGTTTTGGAAAAACATATTTTCTTTGTTTTAATCAATTACCAGCTAATGGTAATCTATTACTTAAGGTTTTATGAACACTTTAATCGATTACAACTATATGGTAATCAATTACACTTCACAAAGACACAGAAAATGTCTTCCTGTGATAATCAATTACAATTTGTGGTAATCGATTACATGGCACGTTCTTGGAAATAAAACTTTCTGTGTTAATCGATTACATGACGATTTAATCGATTACTTTGTTCATATATCTTTTCCAAAAATCTCAAGAACATTTTAATAGACTAAACTTGTTAACAATCAATTACATTAATTGTTTGAATCGATTACATGGATGATTTAATCGATTACATTCAATTACAACAATTTATTATATATAGCTGTTGGGTCTTTTGAAAATATAGATTAACACACTACGAAAATTTCATAGATTTTCAAAAGCCTTCTAAAATAAGAAAAGATATTCTGAGTTACTAAGCTCTTGTCCCACAAATTCTAAATCTTCATGTTGCATTGAAAGATTTCTTCTTGGGCAAGATTTTACGAAAGTTCTTGGAGAGTTCGCTCTAAAATTTGTTCTTCAACTTGAATCAAGATTGGTAAATCATATGCATTCATATTCATTGGATCATCAGGTTGTCTCTCTCCATTAACATTGCTTGTAAATTCATCTTAGAATTTTTGGTTGTTTGTAACTATTACAATAGAACTCTTAAGGCTTGTCTATAGCAGGTTTCTCTAGAGGGAATAGTAGAGAAGAGTTCTCCATGTCTTAATCACTAGGAGTCTAAAGGGACTAGATTTATGTTCTTAATCTAGGTTTGATTAAGGGTGATTTGTAATAAGCTTGAAAGAAAAAGAATATTATGAATAGTGGAACTCTAACTAAGTTTGGTTAGAAGAAACTAGATGTAACTTCTCAAAGGTGAGAAGTGAACCAGTATAAGTTCTTGTATTGATTACTTTCTTTAATCTCTTCTTGCTATCTTAATCTGTGATTCTTTGGTGAAATCTTTCTTACTCAACAAGTGTAAGGTTTTGTTATTCTTTCTTGAGCTAAGTGGTTTGATTGGTTGGAGCATTCTTGGTTTAATTATGATACGATCTTATTACTCTGGTTCCTTAAATATATTTAAAAGGCCAAGTTTAAACCAATTCAACCCCCCTCTTGGTTATTGTGTGTGTTCATACTGTTTTCAGAATCAAATTGGATGACTCCTTAAAAAAATTTCTAATTCAAAGGGCGCTACACTCAGATAAGAATGAAGCACGACGCCTAAAAAGGAAGGTCGGCTACTATATAATCCTTGATTGTGAATTGTTCGAAAGAAGACTGACAACCGCACATCCAGCGAAGCCGGCAGCTGTTCCAAGATTGTCTTGTCCACCCTCTCTACCAGGATCAATAGGTCCTCAGCAAATGATTTGAACCTGGTGGGGTCAGACTGCCAGTAGAACGGGAAGCGGGCTCCCCATCCCTGTTGAACATCAGTGGCAACCCATCTACCACGACGTTAGTAGCCCAGACCTTAAAAGAAACGGTCATTGAAGTGACGGAATACGTTTGAGTCAAACTCAAACAACTTTTTGGATACACTGTTCAAGGAGATCCAATCAATCTTGTTCGTCAGCTTTATCTAGAAGAAAAAAAAAAGAACACCAACACACTGGGTCGGATTTTGAAGAAGGGGCAGAGAATCTCAAAAGCCCTCACCATGGCCAACTATTAGGGTAAAGTTGGGAGGGGGCTACCCTTAGGTGCTCAAGCAGAGCACATTGAATGGAGTTCAAAGGAAGAATCAAACCCAATACCTCAAAGAGACACTAGTACATGAAGAAGAAGGGCAGACAATTCAATGGTGCCCTCAACAAAGAGAGGTCATCACTCCTGCAAACCTCAAGAATCACCTTGCAGGAGTCCTAAGGGCTTATCAACCTAAGTTGATGATGCAAAGTGTCAACACTTGCCACTGAGGTGACAGAAGGCTTATATTTCAGAACGTCATCTCTCACCCACTCATAACCAGCAATAGTAGGAGAGGACGATGAACACCCAACACTATGGCTACGTCGTGAGCGGGGAGAGGCCCTGCCGCCTCCACTACCACTCCTTCTTACTCCTCTAGAAGCAGAAAGAGCAAGAATGGTGGTAATCGGCATAGGTTCCTCAACCCAAGGGGAAGCCGTAGGCCGCACCCTCTTACAAAGACGAGAAGAGCCCTCCCCAACATGGCGTGAGTTCTCATTCCTCCCTAAAGAGGATTTGTTGTTGGAGATCTCATGGCGTGTCTCATCCTCTGAGGAGTCACTGATCGTGATTACTCACGATCCACTAGGAGCTGATAGATCGAGCCCCCACAATCACTACCGCCTAGACCAAGGGCAAAATCGGAGATAGGAGACAGAGACATTGTCAAAAGAAGGAAGTGTACCTTGAATGGAGAAAGATTAATGAAGTAACAAAAAGAAAACCAAGAAATCTAAGAAAGATCTAGAAGTAAGAACGCTCAGAAATGCAAGAATGGTAGTATAGGAACGTCAAATGTCTACTCCATTTAAATGGATGTGCGACCTTTCAGTTATTGGCAGGATTTGAAATCACTCCCTAGAAATTTGTGCCACAACATGACTCCATTCACTCACTAACGCACATTTCCAATACGTGCCCACTCCACGAGTGACACATATGCAAGAGTACTGTGCATGCACCGTACGCGTCTATGACAAAAGACAAATGAAACGCTTGCCTTCAATGGATTCTCCAACAATTAGATAAAGGTAAAATTGTTCAACTTGGATACTTTACTTGCCTATCATCTCTGACCTTTCCTACAGAGCAAAGCACGTCCTCCTTGTAGAATTCAATAATGGCAGGCCAGAAAACACTTGTCTAGGCATGGGGGCTTTATAAGCCTAACAAACCTGCAAATCTTACACTTGTTGAGGTTATCACCATCGACATTGGAAAACATTTGTTCACACTCGGGAGGCTCGACGAGCTCATAACGCTCCTACTTGTCAAGGCTATTACCTTTGACACCAGACAATCTCCAGCGACATCGGATAATCTCCCTCAACACAAGAAAATCTCTTTCGCCCATAAGCTAGCTTAGAGCTTGAGGGGCTTATGTACCGTTCGTGGTTCGTAAAATACACGTGGCCACCTACATAGGACCCCAATACACGTGTCAACCCTCCAAGTCAACCCTGCTACAGGAGAATGGACGCCTCCCACTCAGCAGACAGGCTATTAAGCCTAATAGGTTTTTTGTAATGTTTTATTATTCAAATGTTATTGATAATGTTGCAACCACCTTATCAAATGACAGGTACTTAATTATCTACAAGCCATCATATTACCTACAAGCTACAAATTTGCTATAAGGTACACATTATCTGTAAGCTTAATTATCTATAAGGGTTGTTACTCACTGTAACAACCCCGACAAACAAGGACTAGGGGCTCCCCCTCCATGCTATAAATACTAGTTCTGCTTAACCCTTTGACACACAATTCATCAACACACACATAGGTGAATACACTCATTCAAGGACACTTGAGTACCTATACGCTAATTTACTCTCATATTTTCTCATACTATCATATAGCTTAGGTACTTACTTGAGCGTCTGAGATCTCTCCTTTGTTTTGTAGGTCCCCCTTCTTAACAAGGTTGACTCATCATTCGACGTCCAAGATCTGGAACCCATCTTGGTCACGCTCACCCTGACATGTGTCACTTCCAGATTTGGGTGAGAACATTAATTAATATTTTATTGCATAAATTAGTATTAATAATTATTTTGTAATTTTTTCTTACAAAAAATACTATATATTTAAAATCCTAAATACCAACCAAAATAAGACTTACAAATAAAATTAAACAGTAAAAGAAAGAGAACTTACCTAAATACCAACCAAGCGATCCTTCAAGCCCAAAAAACGTACACAGTAACAACCCTGAAGCACCAGAAAACACACACGGTAACAACCACCAACCACAAAAACACACATACAGACATAACTCCAACTAAAAAAAAACACACCCCCTCATTCAACCCCATTTTATACACAAAACATGACACCAGTTGGCGTCACCCCAGCTAGTGACAAACTACACATTGGCGCCACCCATGGAAACCATTAAGGTGGTGCCACTTGCACTATTCCCTTCTCAGTAATGTGCAGTTAAACTTAACCACTGCACCCCAACTATGCCATTGACAACATTGGATTGGAAATGCAGCATAAGCTGGCACCTCCTTCATGGAGTTTGACTAACTAGTGCCACCAATTTTGTACCCCACTACACCCATTGGGAACCTGTAATGTTCATTGGAAAACGAACTTCCATTAGAAATAATACATAGGGTAATGCCTTCTTGATGGAGTGCACCATAGTTGTAATGACCTGCCTCGTCGCTACGGCATCACTAAATCTATTCGTGTGAATTTCAATTTTTAATGAAAACTCCATTAATTTGATTATGAAATGGTAGTAAGCTTTTCGCAATAATACAATCATCATACACATGATACAATTACAATAATTGAATACATATGTATACATATACGAAATCAGTACTCATTATTCACATGTTTAGAACTTAATTTAGTTTTACATGTAATTACAACTCAAAATATACATGTCCACAAAAAGAATTAAAGGCCTAACTATGAAAGAGTTGATTAACAAAACACAACTCTTTCCAAAAAGAGTTCCAACATCATCACGTTGGCTTGGCACCTCCAACAAAAAGAAGATTTCCCTCCAGGTCACCTACTACTGCTCATCTGCTCACACAAACGAAGGTTCGCGATCATCACATGTACCAACCACGCGGTACAACAAATGCAAGGGTGAGTTTATCTTACCAAAAATAACAAGTACCATATAACACTAATCAAAAGAGAACATCAATAATAACTCCAACCATTCCAAAAATTAATCAGTTACACACCCACATGCAACAACTAGTCATCCACTTTTCCACAATTCAACACAATTATGCTCAGAATGATGCATGCACCTGACTCAACTCTCAGAATGCAATGTGGTACCATCCTCATGGAAATAACCTCTTATAATAACCTAGGCTTTTTATAAAAAGGGAATAAAAGAAATAAAAATTTAAATTTATAAAATTCTGTCGCAAAAGCCTTAGTGACGGATTTAGCGACAGAATTAGCGACGAATTTAGCAACGGATGGAGTCTGGCGCCAGGAGCGCCACAGGTGCTGGAAGTTGGCGCCAGGAGTGCCAGAGTGGCGCCAGGAACGCCACAGATGCTGGAAATTGGCGTCGGTAGCGCCAAAATGGCGCCAGATGCACTGGATTTTGTCGCCGTCAGCGCCAGAGTGGCGCGATCAGCGCGGCATGTCGGTCAAGCCCAGTATAAAAGGGGGAAATCGCATTTTCTGAAGAGAAAACCTTCTCTTCTTCTTCCCCAGCTCCCTTTCTGCCATTGACGAGCTTCCCAAGCTCCCTTAACCTTGTTTTGTGACCCAAATCACATCCTATACACATCAAACTTCCTAGAAACCTTTAGTGAGCTTAAATCCTTCATCCATTTCACCTTGAAACCCCATGAGCTGAGAATTCATTTCTCAAGGGAGGCGAAGAGCTCGAGTTTGGTGAGGAACGACAGCGACCCACGGACACCCAAGCTTGGAGGAGTGTCCTAGAGGCCTTCTTTGTCGCCATTGAGGTAAGAAACTCGAGATTCCTTGGTTGATTTAAGAGTTGGGGTTTTGGGTGAATAGTGACCCACTGTTGGTAGAGCTAGAATTAGCTCTGGGTCCTCTAGAGGAACTTGTTTAGAATGATGAGAGGAAGAAGGATTAGCTCTTGGTTTGTGATTTGGTGAATGTTGGTTTTGGCTCTAGGTTTGTGCATGTGTGACTTGAACTGAGTCACTTGATTTTGAGACATGCAAGAGCCTTGTTAATGGGCTTGATGTGCCTGAGAGGCCATATGAACGGTGTCTGGTGTATGATATAGATCGTTCAAGCTCTATGGGAACCCTGAATTATTGGGTTGTGAGAGCTTTGAGCTCGTGGTGGATGGCTTGTATTGAGTCTGTGGGGACTCTGAGGCCATAGTTGAGTTGAGATAGACCACTGAGGGTCTATGGAAAGGTTTGTGGTGGATGAGCCTGATGAACCTTAAGTTAGATGACTTGGGCTTATGGGAAAGGACTAAGGTTCCTTTCATTGAGGCAGTTGAGGACTGCTTGATGAGCTTATGCATGATTATATGCTTGAATGGTCTATGATATGCGTTTGTATGCCTTGTTAGGGCTCGACACCGTGAGTGTTAGGGACGCAGACCATCGCTCAAGGAGTGAAGCTGTAAGGCACGGCGTGCCAGGTAAGCTCATCGTTCTTGAGAGTGATTCCCTTGCTCTGTTTGCCACCCAAGTGGGTGATGGTTTGTTATGCCATGCCCCTGATATTGTATATGGTTATTGATATATATATATATATATATATTTATGCTGCTAAAAGAAGAGCCATTGTGGCTTGTTGTTGATTATGATGATTAGCTAAACACCGGGATGGTGTTAGGATGTAACTATAGGTGAATGTATGGATTATAGACACTGAGGTAGTGTTGTGAGAATGGTACACCTGTTGGTACAGGTGTGATTGGCCTTGGGCCCTTTTGATGGATGAACACTGTGATAGTGTTCTATGACTGAGTATGAGATAAAGACCATGGTGGTGGTCTGTGATTGAGGTTAAGATGATACTATGATAGTATCGGATTATATGAGATTCTCTGGCCAGTAGAATATGTCCTGTGGACTCCCTTGGAATAAGTGCCCGGGAGGATGATCTTCCTTGGGAGATGTCATGGAAATCCACCTAAGACCTAAGGGATGAGTGCCCGTGAGGATGATCTTCCTTAGGCAGTGGTATTGGAAGCTCTGAGGGATGAGTGCCCCTGTGTGGATGATCTTCCTCAGAGAGTGGATTGGAAGTCCTGAGGGATGGGGTGCCCCTTAGTGGATGATCTCTCTCAGGCAGTAAACGGAGAGTCTGAGGGATGAGTGCCTTGTATGAATGATCTCTCTCAGGTAATGGTTGAGAATCCTGAGGGATGAGTGCCCCGTAGCGGATGATCTCTCTCAGGTAGTAAACTGTTAGTTCTGAGGAATGAGTGCCCTGTATGGATGATCTTCCTCAGACCGTGCTTGGAAGTCCTGAGGGATGAGTGCCCTGTATGGATGATCTCTCTCAGGCACGTGGACTAGAAGTCCTAAGGGATTGAGTGCCCCTATGTGGGATGATCTCTCTCAGGCATTTGATTGTGGAAGTCCTGGGAATGATTTCCCTGTATGGATGTTCTTCCCCAGGCCAGGCTGTAAACAGATATGTTGCATCTCTAAGCGAAGGGATCTTGAAGGGGATGAGAGCCTCTTAGATGAGCCATATCTGGATGAGTAAAGTCCTGAGTGGTTGCCCTCAGGCAATGTTTATATAGTTCATAAGGCGGTGCCTCTCTGATGTTGGAAAGTGTCCAATGGTTGACACTTGTGCGATGGTACCTCTGCGAGATGGTTGTGAGAGCTAGCATGAGGTGTTGCACCTCTGATGCTGATGGTGTCCAGGGATGACACTTGTTTGATATTACCCCGGTAGTCGGGTTACGAGAGCTAGGGTGATGTCCTAAGCTATGTCTATGGTTTGGATATTGTGTGTGTTTGGAGGTGAACCAGGGGAAGGGAGGATCTCCCAGAACCCTGAGTTTACTGAGATGTTTATCTCACCCCGTGTGGGGTTGTGGTTTCAGGTGATTCTTATAGCAGAGAAGAGTGGCCACAAGGCAGGAGGCCCTAGTAGAGTTGCTGGCATGGCTGAGGGCTGCAGTGGAAGACCAGAGTGGATCTTCTTGGTAGATGCCGGTCTTGGTTTTCCCTGTGTGGGGACAGGGTGTGTGTACACCCATCGTGCTGTACATCTGTCTATTGTATGACCACATGTGTGGTTTTGATTCTGAGATGTATATGTACAGAGCTTATGTTATTATGTAGTTGATGATGATTCCTCCTGATTATCTTTGTTGTGGTTTCTGTATATCTGCCTATTATGTTGTGTTTATGTTATACTGGATCAGCATGGGCTTGATTTTATGCTTGGGTGTGAGGTGTTTGTATATTCCATACATAATGTAATCAGGAAATTCGATTCTATTGCTTCCGTACGGTTTTTAAATGATGATTTGGCGCGATTTTGATATTATTAATGTTAATACACCGGAGGCCTACGGGGTGTTACACTCTCTCTCAGGAAAATGATACAGTAGCTCGTCGAGGTCACCCTGTCATGCACTAGTCGCTCCCCCCATGATGATTAGCCCTGAGTCTCAAAGGAGTTCCAAACAGAGTGATTGCCCCATAGTACCCCCTGTACTTACTGTCCATCATTTTATTTCCATCAATGCAACATGAAGTAAGAAACATGGGCACCATCAATGCATGACCATGGTTAGGAATAAATCCTTCTCCGCAAGGATGACCAGTCATGCACCCCAATGCACATACATAGCACACCAATGTGGTTCACCAATGCACTGACCGTGGCTAGGAACAAATCCTTCCTGGCAAGGATAACCAACCGGTCACTGCACCCAACGTGTACATACACAGCATACAACCATGGGCACCATCAATGCATAACCATGGCCAGGAACAAATCCTTCCCCGCAAGGATGACCACTCATGCACCCCCCATGGGTATCCATGTATATCAACATCATACAATGACAACCATGGGCACCATCAATGCATGACTGGCTAGGAACAAATCCTTCCCCGTAAGGGTAACCAGTCATGCACCTCTATAGGTGTCCATGTATATTCACATCATACAATGATATTGTTCACATCAACATTATCTCTCATCATTGTCATTATCAACATTCACATCACATCATCTCAATATCATCATCATACATATCAAACGCATCTCATTTCAACATCATCAACCACCTCAACATTTTCTCATTTGAACATCTTTAACCACATCATGATTATCTCATTTAAACATCACCAACAACATCAATAACATCTCAATTTCAATATCATCAACAACATCAACATCATTTTATTTCAATATTATCATCATAAACATCAATATTCAACATCATCAATTATATCAACATTATCTCATTACATCATCTTCAATCTAATCATTACAACAACAACATCATTCACTGTTTTATCCATCAACAAGCAAATTCATCGCATCCTATTAGTTAAAAATATTATTTGCCTTGAAAATGAGCACACACAGGAACAAATACACATCACACATAAATACATTGCATCCCATTAGTTAAAAACTTAGTTTTTCTTGAAAAATCAGCAAACAGCAAGGACATGCAGTTATCTTCATAGTTGGACTCACTGGCCCCAACTATGGTACCAAAACTATAACCAAATAATAAAATCTCCTTACCTAATAAGGAGTTCTCCCTGTTACAGCCTATCGGTGTTGTTTCGTGATTCATCGAATACGCATGCTTGTCTCAACATAGAGCTCTATATACCAAATTGAAGATAATTTAGTATAGATTTCAAAGACAAGGTCAAAATTAACATTTGGGATCAAATACTCACTAAATTGAAAAGAGGCTAAACGGTGTTTTGAGAGTTCTCATCAAAAGATATCATTTTGAAATTTCGATTACACCAATATGATCGGGGTTCAACATGGGTCATAGAAATGACATCAATTTCATAAAAAAGAGACTTTTACAACATCTCATTTTCAAAGGGGTTTTAAAAGGAAGTATAAAAACAGCCAATAACGGTACCCGAATCACAAGAGATATCAAGAGAGACTTCAAACTAGCTAAGAGAAGACAAGAAAACCATGGTTACCTCAAAGAAACCAAGAAAGAGGATTGGAAGCTCCGTTCTCTACCAAATCCTCGACTTGAGTTTTGAAGATTTTGCTCCGATTAAAGTGTTCATCTTCGTACAGTGGTCCAACGGCAAGCGACGCTGCCTCGTGGTGGTCTTCGATGGCTATGGGTGGTGGAGGAGGATGGTGGGGAGCTTGGGAGCTGTTTAGGGGAGGCAGAAGATCAAATTTCATGGTCTGGACGCTGCTGTACATATTTATCATCGCTTTGACTCGCCTAAGCGAGCCAAAATACTTGCCAAAATTCGTCTGGGCAAGTTGACCCAATTTTAAAATTTATGCTTTTGTGAAAAATTATTATCTCACTCTTCAAATGTTATTTCGGCAATCCCAACAGGAAAAAGGTACATATATGAGTGAGAAGCCTACCTTTAAATTTAGAAGGTGATCCAATGGTTAACCAATCCAAAATGGTCATTTTACTAAAATAGGTTTCAGATCAAACTCGAAACCGCTCAATTTTCAGCGCAGCTCAAACAAACTTCGCACAACCTAACATACATACCAAACAATTTTTCACCAGGGTAAAATGCACAACAAATTAACCAATCTAAATTAATCAAATAATCAAACAATTACAACAAATACATCAAACATATATTTTCAGTTATTGAAATTTTAGGGTGTTACAATAGTGACGCCACCCATTCTAACAGACCACCTGAAAATGTGTGATAAACCACTTTCTGAGTGGTTTTTTGTATGAGTTTTTATGCATGCATTTTGTTGGAAAAACTCACATTTGGACATTAGTTTTGTATTGCAGAAGCATAAGCACTTAATTGAGTGAAAGAGTTGGAAATTGCACTAATTTATGAAGATCAGAAGACTTTACTCACGACCACGATAATCAGCATGGCCACAATAAAGTGCTAACATCCCTCCAAAATAGCATCAAGATCCGACAACGGTCGTGGTAAATTCATGAGGGTCGTGGTCAACTTATGAGGGTCATGGTCAACTCATAAGGGTCATGGTCAATCAATAATGGCCCAAGGCTTCAGAGTCACTTCCGACCACAATCCACCATGGTCGTAGTGCGTCTTTTCCTGTAATTATCTTTTGGAAGCTATATATAGAGGTTGTTGTCTTTGTAATAATGATTATGGAGTTTTATTATTATCTTTTACAAATTTTAGAGAACCTTGAGGGCTTTTGAGAGTTGAAGAGTGTGGACAACACCACTAATACGACTCATGATCATCGTTATTGGTATGTCTATGTTTACTCTTTATATTTGATCATGAGTGGCTAGTCTCCCTAGCCTGGGAGTTATGATGTATCTCTCCATTTATACTCTTCTCCTTGTTCTTAATAGAATTCCTCATTGTTTTATGTTAATTATTCTCTTCCTTATTTTTGTTAGATAGAGGGGAAGCATGAAGGTGGATCAAGATACATGCTGAAGATGAATGAGTATTTTAGCTTTGTACATGCCATTCAATTGAAGGCATTTGTAATTGATTGATGTAGGAGAGAATCATCCTATGATCCTTGCATTGCATAAACATTCATTTACTTGCATTCATGATTTTACAAAAGCACATGGTTTGTGAAAAAGGTTTAAGATTTCATGATTGCATCAAAGTCAAGGTTTCATGATTCATTTTTGGAAAAACCTTTTTGAATTGTGTTAATCGATTACCACATATTGGTAATCTATTACTTAAGTAGTAAAGAACATTTTAATCGATTACAGCAACTAAGTAATCGATTACTTAGTATAAACACAGAACATGATTGGACTGTGATAATCGATTACCACTTATATGTAATCGATTACTTAGTTCATTAGTATAAACACGGAATATGATTTGACTGTGATAATCAATTACCATTTATATGTAATCGATTACTTAGTTCATCAGTAAAATACAGAACATGACTTGACTGTGACAATTGATTACCTCTTATCTATAATCAATTACTTAGTTCATTTTTGAAAATAAGTATCCCTGTAGTAACCGATAATAGGTCAAAATAATCGATTACTTTGTTCATATTTCCTTTCTAGAAAACTGTAGAACATTTTAATCGATTAACTTTGTTTTTAATCGATTACAAATGAAAATTTAATCGATTACTTGGGATATTTAATCAATTATATTTAGTTACAGAAGTTTGTTCTAAATTACTAGTGAGTTTTCTGAAACTTACAACACAATACTCTACAAAATTTTCAAAGTTTTCATAAGCCTTGTGAAAGTGAGAAAGGATATTCTGAGTTTTAAAGTTTTTGTCCCACATATTCAAATCTTCATGTTGTATTGAAAGATTTCTTGGGCAAGATTTAAAAGAAGCTTTTGGAGAGGAAGATCGAAAACTTGTTTTTCATTTCAACTCTGATTGGTAAATCATATTCATTCATATTCATTGGATCATCAGGTTGTCTCTCTCTATTAATTTTGGTTGTAAATTCTTTTTTAGAATTTTGGTTGTTTGTAACTATTGCAAGGGTTCTTGAGGCATTTTATGGAGAGGGTTTCTCTAAAGGGAAAGAGTAGAGAAGGGTTTTCTATGTCTTGATCACTAGGAGTGTAATAGGGTTTTAGATTTCTGTTTATTGTTTAGGTTTGATAAGGGTGATTGTTTCAAAGCTTGTAAGAACTGAAATTTGTGAATAATGAAACTCTAATCTAGATTTGATTAGAAGAAACTGGATGTAGCTTCTCTTGTTGAGACGTGAACCAATATAAGTTCTTATGTTGATTACTTTCTTTTAATCTCTTTGAGTTAGCTTAACTTATGGTTCTTGGTGAATTCTTTATTACTCAACAAGTAGTGTTTTTGTAATTGTTTTCTTGGACTGAGTGATTTGATTGATTGGAGCATTATTGGTTTATTTGTGATAAAGATCTTTTAACTCTGATTTTCTAAGATTTTAGAAAGGTCAAGTTTAAACCAATTCACCCCCTCTTGGTTATTGTGTGTATTCTCATTGTTTTCAATTTAAATTTTTATTTGGAAATGGTCATTCTAATACTCAATCGATTGCATAGTAGTGATCATTTGCATATAATTGATAGATCTAGATAGAAAATGTTTTATACCAAATTGCGTGATCAAATCATTTGGGTAATCTCCAATAGATTGGGTAATCTTTAATTAATTATTCCTAGAATTGATTTTATCCTTTGACTTAAATTGATAGATTCGTGATCATTGGGGTATTAATTTAAGGCAAAAAGCATCTTCTGACCTTGATCATAGGCTCTAGTTGATTTTGGGAATCGATAATTAACTGGGGAAGGGATTTCATTAGGGCTAGGATAGGGGAACATTGGTACTTGTGAGTCATCACCCCTGGTCATTCTTATCATCACTTAAACCTCTCTCTATATTCATTTATTTGCTTTCTTATAAAAATCAAAACCATAAAAATATTTAAATAATCTTTTTAATCACCTCTATTGTTAGTTTAATAAACTTAACTAATTAGGAATATAACTGTTCTTTTGGATTCGATATCCGGACTTTCGAGTCTACTATTATTGTTGTGTAGGGTACATTTTTCCTTGTGTGAGTCTAACATATTTTGCGCATCAAGGTAGCATAGATCAGGGTGGTGCCTTGTGGTTGGAGCAACGTTGACTAGTGCCACCCATATCCAATGTTGCAAGAATCACCCATATTGGTAAATTGTTTTTAAAAAAATATAAAATGGTAAAAAGAAAAGCCCATGAAATGTGGTAAACTAACACTTTTTTGGCAATTGCTTCCTACACTTCCCATATTGTTTCCGGAATGGTCATTCCGAATGCAATATGCGAAGTGCACGAAAAAACACCTAACTTTTTTGCACCAACCTAAAAAAGAAAAGCGCATAATGTACAAATCATAATTTGGAGATATTATTCTGGCTTTCATTTTTTCTTACCCACCTCTTAGCTTTATTGTATTTTACTTATTCCATAAACACCTTTTCATGGAAAATTGATTCTGTTATACAGTGATCACAACAGAATCGTGTTTCTATTACAAAAGAAGGGTGAAAAATAAATATACAATGAAAACACGATTTTGTTATGTTTTTTTTATAAATGAAGTTGTGATTCCATTATATATAGGATTAGAAACCCCTAACAAAATGGAAATATTTTTCTGTTGATCAAAGTGCACAATGAAATCACATTTATGTTGGGTATTTTGATGAATGAAAACACATTTTCATTGTGTTAATTTTTTATGAAATAAAATTATAATCAGTTGTAGATATAATTTAATTTTTAAAATAATCAAATTAATGAAATAACATCACACTAGAATGAGGGTTGAATAGTGTGTTAATCAAAGATAATACCTTTTTAAACATTTTAAGACAAATATAGACAAATATGTATATGTATGGTAAGTCGTCCACTGAAAAGAAAACAAGTTTTAATAAGACCAAGTTTGATCTTTCAATAACTAAATAAGATAGGGTATTTAAAGTAGCTTTTCAAGCAAATATTTGGTATGAAAAAGAATGATAGAAAGTGCTAAGATAATTTTTGGTAAATCGTCAAGGAGAGAAGTAGAAACACTTGATATTTACAGGTTCACTCAACCGGAGCTACGTCTAGTTCTCTTTTACAGAACTGTAAAGGGTTAAACTAATCAAAACTGGATTAAAAAACAAGTATTCTGATATGTCACTCCTGGCTATACAAGTATTTTTTAATAAAACTTATGACACTTCTTAGATTCCCGCTGAATCTAAGAAACCCAAATAATTTTTAACACTAAGTCAGGCTTTCACAAATAGTAGTTTGAATGAATAGAAGTATACAATAACACGCAATGAGTGATTATACAGTAAAACTCAAATACAAGATAACTTTTCTTAGGAAAGGATAAACAAATGAAAACTTAAATTAGTCGTCTAATGAGTTCAACAGAGTTTTGCTTCAGAGATATTCTCGTTTTCTCGTAATGATTATTTCGTCATCATCTTTTTGGGTAGTGACTGCCTTTTATAGACTTTAATGAAACATCCATTATGGGATCAATGTTAATTCGTTGAAAAGATCGTTGTCTCACACCAGGAGATAAGGCTATGTGGTATGCTTTGATTCGCGATGAAATAAGCAATGTATAGACAGTGCCATGTGCTCCTTGTCCTCGACAAAAGAAACCTCTAAGGAATATTCTGTGAATACCTTCTATTCTCTTCTATTTTGTCCTTTCCTTACATTCAAATATTACCAATTGAAAATAAGGAGAGGCAAAATGATTTTTTATAGGTTAGAGCACGTGTAGTTTCCATTTCTACTATCACAAAAAAAAAATTATCAGTGTTGATCATTTTGAAAGAATGTGAGAGTCTCGTACTAGTTGGACGCGAGAATAATAAAATGCAGAGTATAACACTAGTTAACATAATGAATGGATGCATTGGACGCTAGTTAAATAATTAACAGAGCATTTTTTCTTGGAGTGTGGACGATACATGTATATTGCAGTTAAGTCATTTAATATCGTTGATCCTATCAACTTGTCATAAACTTATTAAAACATCAATAATTTATATTTATTGTTAATAATCAAAATCTAGACCTAACAATTAATGGTGATATAAATTTTTTAAAAAAAATTGAAATTAAATTTAGGATACAATTTAAACATTTTAATACCACGAAACGTACGAATTACAAACCTCATCTTTTTTTAAATAAACAAAAAATCATTTGCTTGACGGGAATCAAGGGAGGTGAAATAAACCAATTAAAAGAGTTCGTCATTTTTCATATTTACGATCTTCATGCAATTTAGCATTTTCCTTATAATAGTAGTCAGAATCATATAGATTATCTTTTAATTGAAATTGAACTAATTATGATAGAAGTTACCATTTACAAAAGTAATCAAATTAATTATTATATGAATTATCTTTATTATTAATATTCAATTAATTATTGTACTAATTTATATCATAATTAATTCAATTATAATTAAAACAGTAATTAGTTTTTCCATTAATTCAAATTGCAATTAGCAATGTATATTATATTGCTATTAAAAAAGATAATGTAACCTAATGGGTTGACATAATAGTGTAAGATCTAAATTCACATGTGGAGAAACCATCTATTTAATGGGAGAACCCATGTTCAATTCTCACTATGTGCAAATCTCCTTGGGTCATCGAAAGCTAAACATCACGAGCGAAATTAGTCTTTGACCCATTAGATTAGGGACACCCGTGATCTCTCACCTAGGACAAAAAAAAAATGTGTGTCTTTACTAAGATAATTTGTATCATAAATAATTTGAATTTTCATCATAACTTTTATCATAATTAATTTAACTTACCATAAAGCCTAACCTCTTTCCTCGCCTTTTAATGCTGAAACAACAAACTACAACTTGTTAACACGAATTTGATACCACAATTCCAATTAGTCCTGACTCATGATATTTTACCGGTCCAAGATGAAACAATAAATAAAAGACTTTAATGTGTAAGTATTATATAATATAAATAAATACTTTATAATAGTATATTATATTAGATACAAAGTATTTTTTTCTACTCACAAATAACAAAGATAATAAATATTACATGTTAATAGGAGTTTAATTTTTTTGTGAAAATTAAATTTTTTGTTACTTTTAATGCTTGAATAAGTTGAATTTTGTGAATTAAAAGAGTTTTAAACAAGTCGAGAAGATAAAGTTAAAGCATTAATACAAAAAAAAAATTCACTTTAAATTTGTTTTAGTTTTTTGGGCCCTCTTCGACCATGGACTCAAGGTCGTTGCCCTTAGTTCCCACCTCTCATGTCAGCCCTACACTATACCAACACTTATCTCTAATAGTCTCACTTCAGATTCTTAAGTCATCATGCAACAACATAAGCAAGTTGGATTTAAGATGTGAAGAAAAAAAAGTGTTCCCACTTGGGAGCAATTAATACTGGGGAAGATTTTTATTTCTACTCTCTTAATTAAGCCAACATCACTTTCTCGACTTAAAGGAAATTGTTCCTTAGAAGATGTTTATTTCTAATCTTAACCCGGCTTGGAGGCAACTATTATAGGGATTACCCAAACCTAAATACCTATATCCTAGGTTAAATGGAAAACTTTAGCACCCTGAATTTGATGTATGGTACAACCTAAAGTAAGGGATACCCAATACCAAACACATGACATGTGGCACAACTAACTTTCTTATCAAATTAGATCTCTAAACTACTCTATAAATAGCAAATTATCTGAAGAAGGGTAGGTCGGAATACAAGAGAACACTCACTTTATGTCTATCTATCTACCTCTCACACATAATTTTTCTCCTCTCGACACCATACCTGTAACGATCTACCGCCATTACATGAAACTAGTGAAGTAACGAAACACACTAGAAGGGGGTGAATGGTGTGATGGATAAAAACTTAGTCTTTCAAAAAAAATTCAAAGTTTTTTCTCAAACAAATGTCAATGGACATTGGATTTCGTCCAAGGGATTCGAAATCACGTTGTGCTTAAAAATCAGTTCACAAAACTTGGATACAGAAGTGTAGAAGTAGCATTTAGAAAAGAACTATTTATACAGAAGTAGTAAAGAAAACACAAAGGTTTTATACTAGTTCACCTCGACTTTTTGGCTATGTCGAGTTCTCCTTCAAACCTTGAAGGGTTCCACTAATCAATTCTTTGATTACAACCAAGTATTGCCTATGTCACTTTGGGCTACAACGAGTACTCTCTAGGCCACTCTTGGCACTACACTTAATCTCCCCCTGAGATTAAGACCCAAATATTATTTGTCAATAAGCCACTCCTGGCTTTCACAAACAATATATGTTTGATAGAAAATGTATTCTAATCACTCAACGAGTGTTTACATAGTAAGCTCAATTACAATGAAACTCGCTAACTTAGCAAAGCTAAATTCACTCAATTTGATCAAGTTTCCTTCGTCCAGTAAACTGGCAGCGTTACAACACTTGTTCATTTTGTCTCATATTATTCTCTTATGATTTGAAACCCTAAACACGAACATCGTCAATCATTATATAGACTTCAGAGCATTGAGATCACAACTAGCTGTTGTCTAATAGATTTGGCGCTTGACACGAGGTCATTACTATGCAGAGAGAGAGTGGGGACCATAAACACTTTCTGCAACATATCTTAAGAGAAGTACAATCTACCAGTGTCTGCTAGTGGTTAAAGCTAACTTTTAGAGTAGAAATTGAAAGAAACATTAACAGCATAAGACAAAAGGAATTAAGAATATCAAGACAAAACAATTTGAATCTTCGCTTTTGTGCATTATGGCAATAATTTCTTACTGAACTTATGGACATTACTTTCTGATGACTATTTTCACTACTTGAGAATCGAGTAATTGCTCCATTGCTTTTGTACTGCTAGCCAAGTGCTAAAGCACTTGTCTTCTTAGAACTGGACATTGGGGCAGTATTGTCCAATAATTGATACTTTAGCTATCGTCCAGTGCCTTTTTGTTCATGATTTTTGGCTTGTATCTTATAGAGATAGATGAACCTGTAACTTAAGAATGAAAGGTTAATACATAAAATTTATACTTTGTTAACATCAAAATCTTAGGGATTTAATTGTTTGGTACAGTCCAATGTGACTTTGACGCAACTAGACTTAAGAACTATGAACTAACTCAAGTGGAAGACTTTATTTTAATTTATTTAAAACTCTTCTTTAATTTGATTATAGAAAGACTTGCACACTTTTTTTTTTCATTTCAAAGGCCAAAGGATAAAATGCACAACTATAAAATAAAACATCACATGATAGAAATCTAAATCTCCTTGAAACATGCATATAAGCATAAACCACACTATAAGGATAAACTACATAAACTCTAAGCCGATCAACATTATACATAACTTAAAGAGGAAACAAAAATGGACATGCATCTTCATGTCCAAATACACATATCTATGAATCCTCCAAAGACATGGAGCCACCTCCTATCCATTTGCTCCCCACGTACATCAAATATTGGATAATCACAAGCACGAACCACACGTGCAACAATGCAAGGGTAAACTTACCAAAAACAAACATAATAAAATGAGATAACATTCAATTATTAAAGAAACATCTATTATCATCACATATATAACATAACATGTAAAAATATACAAAAAGCATAAGTCTTAGAATTCTCATAATAATCATTAATTCATCAACAATTACATAAAGGTTCAATCACCATGCACCATCATCATCATCATCAATCCATTAATCATCGCACAACATAGTATTTTCATGACTCATCAAGTAACACATCATTCTCAAGTCATAGTTATCAATGCATATGTCTAACTATCATGATATGTCATGCTGACTCTTTACATGCCTACTCATATGCAATGTCATTCATCAATGTATGTATGGACCATTCAAAACATTATCATACGTCATCACAAATTCATTCACCAATCTCAATAACATAAGAGGTTATAATATCATAGATTCATCAGTCAGGTGTTCATCACGCTCATGAACTCACCTATAGTTCAATAAGCATAGCAAGGAATTCCAACACCTTGAATTCTTGCAAACAACTCACCAAAAACTCATATGAATGTGAATCTCATGATCTCAACATAAAGTCAACTCTAACCATAAAATAACATCATATGAACCACATTTCACAACATCATAAATTCATTAAGATTTCAAAATAATTAATTTACACAAGGAAAACATACATTAATCACATTCACATCATAATTGGTCACTGAACTCAAAACTTGTCACTAGACTCAAAATTGGTCATTGGACTCAAAACTGTTCATTGGACTCAAGACTGTTCATTGGACTCAAGACTAGTCATTGGACTCAAGACTGGTCACTGGACTCAAGACTGGTCACTGGACTCAAGACTGGTCATTGGAGACAAAACTGGTAATTGAACGCAAAATTAGTCATTGGATGCAAAATTTGCAGATTTTCGAAATTTTGAAGAATTGTCTCTCATAGCTTCCAAATCATCCCAAAACAAACTCAAAACATCTTCTATCAACTCCAATACATAACCAACATCAAAACTCTTTACAAATAGGAAATTTTCATCAATATTCATCAAATAATCAAAAACACCAATTTCAAAACTTAAAACCTCAAATGCTCAAACTTCCATTTCTAAAAAATATGATTCATTTTCAAGCAACATTCAAACCAATCCACAACAAACTAGGCATAGAAAAAAGTGTTCATCGAGGCGAAACATAAATAGAAGATGAGAGGGGAAGGAAGAGAGTTCCTTCCCACTAAACTAGCCTCAAAACTTGAAAAGAACACTGCTACAAGGTCCCTTGAGTCAAGAAAATTCAAGGTCTCACACTCTCTAATGGTAGGTTTTCTTGGAGAGGAAGAAGAGAGTGAAATGAGAAGGATTTGAGTTTGTGAGGAGTTTATGACTCTCTCACTTCCTTCTCTTTACACCTTACACTTCACTAAACTCAACCACCCCTTTATCATGACTCAAGGCTCACCACTTAGGTTCTCGAAAACTCATCAAAACACACATACATACATGACATGAATATGACAACTCATTATCTCATAATTAATTAATTAATTACAACACTTAAATTTAATTTAATTATTCTTGCAATCTAATTAAAATACTTAATCCAACATTATAAAAATTTCAGTTTACAATACTTCTATGATCTTGTGATTAACACCATAAGAAAAGTTAAATGCAAAGCATCTGTGATAACCCTAAGATACGGAATGGTTGGCGCCATGGGTTAGGGTGTGGCGCGGTTAGCGTCAGGTCTGGCGCTGATGGCGCCAGAGCCTCTGGAAGCTGGCGCTGAGGGCGCCAGTTGTTTTCCAGCCCACGCGGATAGCGCCATGGGTGGCGCGGATGGCGCGGGTAGTGGCTTGGAAAACCAGATTTCACTGGAATCCCACGCGACCAGCGCCAAGTGTGGCGCTGATGGCGCCATAGGTCAGGGAAGCATGGCGCGGATGGCGCCAGTCTGGCGCGGTTAGCGCCAAGGGTTTTGAAAGGTGACGCTGGGGGCGTGGGAGTGGCGCTGGTGGCGCCACCCAAACCGCCTTAGTGGCGCCAGAGCTCGGGCAGGCGTTTTATAAGAGGGCAGTCGCGTTTTGAGAAGAAGAAAACCTTTTCTTCTACATTCCTCAGCCCCAGCCTCCATTGTTGATGCACCCAAGCATCCTAGGACCTTATTTGTCAGCCTAAACACTTCCCTGTGACCTAGAAACGCATTTTAACCGATTGAAAGCTAAAAACCTTCATCAATTCCTAAGTTTAGAGCAAAATCTCAACCTTCAGAGAAACCTCAGAACCTTGAGTGTGGGTGAGGACCAGAGGCGCAGAACGGACAACAGAGCTTAGGAAAGCTGTCCTCCAGC
>PYAF01006349.1:182485-214580 GCA_007407185.1 Glycine tomentella
TAAGTTGTATGGCTTTTGATATATGATTTGAGAACCTGGATCAGCATGAGTTTGTATTGTACTTTACAGTTGTGTTATTCCATACATAATGAATCAAGAGAAACGATTCTATGCTTCCGCTGAGTTCTATTTTACGATAAATGCGCGCTAAACTGATATTATTAATGTTAACGCACCGGAGGCCTACGGGGTGTTACAGCATCAGCACGCCAGAATCTGACATATGATACAAGTGTACAACCCAAAAGTAAGGAATACTCAATGAATTCAACATATGACACGTGGTACCACTAACTTTCCTGTCAAATTAGATCTCTCAACTGCTCTATCCAAAGCAAATTACCTGAAGAACGAGGGTAGGTCACAGCACAAGAGAACACCCATTCTGTCTATCTCTCTACCTCTCACAACGCGAATTTTCTTCTCTTAAACATCATACTTACGTGAACTTGTGATTAACACTATAAAAAACAAAAAAAATAAATTATAAGAAGAGGAATGGATTTGTTTTTGGTGAAAAACATTAAGAATGAGAGTTTGAGAAGATTTATATCTTGAATCTTCTCTTTTTGGTTTTGAACGCCAACATGGAGTTCTCTCCTATATCTCAGTACAAGAGTAGAGTTCAGGATAGGTGCCACTACTTTTAATTCTTTCATTATTGGTTCCCTTTTTTCTATAAACCCTTGGCTGTTAAATGGAGATTAGTGAGGTTTGTTAGCAATTAAAACCCACTTTGGCTAGGTAAGTACTTCCTCCGGATTGAACTATAAGCAAAAAAAAAAAAAAATCAATATGTGATATACTAAAATATAAATAAATTTTAACTAACTCTTTCCTATTTAATGATAGTATCTCCAAATTACTCTTCATTTTATTGGAGTTTTATTCTCAATAACTTTTTTTTCCTTTGTAATTAATGTACAGAATACTTTATGAAGGAAATTAACTTTTTTTTATTAAGACCATCAAAATTAAATGATGTTAATTAATTTTTTTATGGGTGTGATTCAATTTTATAACTAAAGAAGAATAAACAAATTGTATATGCTTTTTTTATATTCAAGTCAAGATTTTTTTCAAATATATTAACATAATTGTAATTAGAAAACATATAATAGAAATTATACTTAGACCTAAGGAAAACCAAACTTGAAATCCAATTATTTTTTAAAAAAAAGTTTACTCACCAAAATGTTTAGACCACTGCACGAAGTCAAAATCACGTTGAAATCTCATAAACAATGCCCAAAATACAAAGATGACGGGAGAAAAACAAACATTATATACCGATAATTATGATAAGGAAATGGAGAATATTTATTGATGTCTCTCAAAAACCACATAGTCAATCTCTTACACTGATGATCTTAATAAGTTCACCCTATTGCCTATTGGTAAAGATTAGTAAATAAATTTTAATTCTCAAATGAATTATAGTTAAATCAGCATAAATGAAAAACTAATAAAGGTATTTGGTTACAAATATAATCATTTGTAGCCTTTAAAATACAATAACATATTATAAAATAAAAATACTATTAAAAATTAGTAATACTCAAATATTTATTCAGAAAGAAAAAAATGAATTATACATTAAAAATAATAAAAATAAAATAAAATATTAATCTAAAATATTAGACCCATTATATTAAATAGTTAAAAAAATAATTAAACCCATTAAATAACACTTAAATATTATCATCTACAAAATTAAACCCATTAAATAAAAATAATTACATTAATATATATTAACATTCATCTATATTAGAAAGAAAGAAAAACTAACTAGAAATGTTAGGGGGTATGTCTCATCATTACATATTAAATGATAAATTATATTTAACGATAAATTTATTCATTCACTCTTTTAAATATTATTATTTTAAAATATATAAAAGTCATTAAACACGGATGGTGTTGCGCATGGTTGTTCGGGACGTGTTGGATGTGGTGAAATTTTTCGGGATAGCAACGGTGTAGCTTTGGGTTGCTTTTCTGTTTATCCGGGGATTCTGTACGCCCTTTTGTCGGAGGTAATGGATATTATTTTGGCATTGGAGCACGCTGAGATGAAGTTTTGGTTTCATATTTGGTTGGACTGTGATTCTCGGTTAGTGGTAGATGCTATTTCTAACCAAAACATAATTCCATGGAAGCTTCGTAGTAGATGGAGAAGATGTTTAAGGAATTTACAGATATCTCATATCCCTAGAGAAGGAAATTGTTGTGCTGATAAATTCACTACATAGGGTGGCCAGGATGGAGGAGTTTACTTGGTGGGACACTATTCCTAACTTTGTTTGGGAAGTCTTCTTTAGAGATAGATGTGGCTTATCAAATTTTCTGTTCTGTTTAGACTTTTGTTTTTCTTGGGTTTTGGCTTCGTCCCCTAATATTTTCTTTCTTTTTTATCAATAATATTTGGAGTACTAGGCAAGTGATTGACAGGCCTTAGGTTGCCAACTTTGTTAGGATGTCAAGAAACCTGTTATGATGTTTGAGCACTCTAAGCCTGCCTATATATATAAACTAGTTACACATCTGATGAAGTATTATTTATTAGAAGTATAATTCATGTTAAAAAAAAAAAAAAGAGTTAAGCATAAATACTTGTACAAACATCTGATGCTTGAGAAGTTTTTAATGAGAATTGCTCCAATGGAAAATCCTATATATCAAGCGGCTTATTCTTAAAAGGAAAAAGGAATAAGCACTTCCTGTTATAGATATTTTTATATATATACAAACCTTATTTTTGTACTCAAAGGGACTTAACGCCCAAAAGTAAAAAACTAAGAAACAACTAAACGCGGAGTCTCAACTCCTGAAGAATAATAAATAAATAAAAAAAAGCAACTAGGATAAAAACATTGCCAAAAAATCATTAGAGCAACTCCAATGCAGGTTGCTTAGAGGGTTTCTTTAGCTAAGCAACCGTTCCTTATGATTCTTCAGCGTTGGAGGGGAATGACGTGGCGGAATCCAAATTTTGAGCACAAGGTCTGCTCCTTATATAAGCAACGGTTGCTTGTCATTTAAAAACAATTTATTTGCATCAATTAAAGCCTACCCGCAATGGAGCACAGCCCACAGGAAGGGGGAAGATGTTTGGCTCACTCGATTGGTGCAGCCTCCACCGGAACAGCCGCGCGCCGGCGCAGGCGCGGTGCTCGCCGGACCGCCTCAACATGCACACAGAAAAGGCGAAGGAGAAGTGAGTGAGACGGAGAAGGGAGAGAGGTGAGAGGGCGAGAGAGCTGAGGGGGCGACAGAGATGAAGGGGCGAGAGGGAGAAGTGAGTGAGGGCACGAGAAAGTTGAAGCGGTGAGGGGGTCAGAGAGATGAGGGGGCAAGAGGTAGAGGTGAGTGAGAGGCACGAGAGAGCTGAGGGGGTGAGGGCTGAAGCGGTGAGGGCGTGAGAGAGCTGAGGGGGTGAGGGCTGAAGCGCTGCACAAGAGAGCTGAGGGAATGGAAATGTGAGAGAGATGAGGAGGTGAGGGGGTGAGGGAGGTGAGTGAGAGGCAGAAGAAGCTTCTGGAATTGTGAGCGAACGTGTGTGTGTGTGTGAAATAAAATTTTTGTTGTTAAAAAATAAATTGAAAATCACAAACAAATATTGTATATGACCGTTGAAAAAAAAAATATGAATGTTTTTAAGCATTTAATTCTTAAGCTTTTAATTGTCAACTTGGAAGTTGAAAAGAAAGGTAACGGTAGAAAATATGAAAAAGCTTTTAATTCTGAAGTTGGCCGTTGAAAAGAAAGCAATGGTAGAAAATATGAACGTTGCAAAAAAAATAACGGGCAAATGAAATATGATTATAAATATGGGTGGATTGTTTTACTTCTTCACACACAATTGACACTTCTAATTTTTTTTGTTCCTATCCATTGTCAAGATTTTCTCTAAAATGGATCCCAATCAGTATAATCCACCACATCCATCCCAATATATGATGTATCTACCAGTATCCCATACGAGTGAAAATTCGCAAAGTAACCCACGTCCACCGCCATACTTCATGTATCCTCAACCACCCCTTACTGGTGAAAATTTGCAAAATCCTCCTCAATATATGATGTATCCACCACCCTCACACATGTGGTATATGCATCCTCCATCTAATGTAGAGTCACCTACCGGTGATAGTTCTCAAAATCCACAAATTTCTAGTCAACCATCACCCCTCATTAATCCAAACACGTGTTATAGGCCTTCATTATCGAATATTTCACCTCCTATGAATGAAGTTGAATCCACAATGGGTGTAGAAAATATTCTACTACATGAGAGTGACAACAATGGTAGTGGAAAAAAATCACGTACAACATTCTCGGTGGCAGAAGATGTGATTCTTGTCCGATCATGGCTCAATGTGTCAAAGGATTCAATAATCGGTGTCGACCAAACATCAAAGCAATATTGGACAAGGATTAAAAATGCGTACAACAATGACGATGCCCGAGAAAGTGGGTTATTTTGTGAAAGAAGCTCGACTCAGTTGAAAGCTCGATGGAACAGGATCCACCCAGCAGTTCAAAAGTTTAATGGATGCTATAAACAAGCAGATAAGCATAGGAGAAATGGAAGTTTAGAGAAGGATTGTATGGCTAATGCTCACTTGATTTATTCCCAGGATACAGGTAAAAAATTTGAGGTTGAACATGCTTGGTTGTTGTTGAAAGATCAACCAAAATTCGATGCAGATTTTATGTCAAATGCTTCAAAAAGAACCAAGGTTTCCGCAAGTGGAAATTACTCGTCGTCTTCTAACACCGAGACACCCATTGAAGCCGAAGAATATGATGCGCCAACGCCAGTGTCTCGCCCAATGGGACAAAAAGTAGCAAAAAGAAAGAGCAAAGGTAAAGAAGCTTCTAGCAATATCGATTTATCTGGTATAGAAAGTGTAATGAATGAAAAGAATGCAAACACATTAAAACTAATTCAGTTAAAGGAGGAACAAGAAAGGCGTATGCAGTATGAAATCCTCATGAAGGATACATCCAACATGTCAGATAAACAACGCGAAGACCATGAAAAGTATTGTGACCATATTAGGAAGAAGCTGTTTAATTAAAGTTTAGTCCGTATGTTCAAATTAGTTGTTATTCAGTTACTTTGTATGCAGGTCCTTGTTGTATGTTATATTGAAAATTTTATTTTATGAAACAAGTTGTTAGAAACTAGCCATTGGAAACTAGCCGTTGAAAAGTAGCCGTTGGAAACTAGCCGTTGAAAACTAGCCGTTATAAAACTAGTCGTTATAAATCTAGCCGTTGAAAACTAGTCGTTATAAAACTTGCCGTTGGAAATGAAGCTATATAAATGTGTAATGTTTCATCATTTTCTCATGCAAATTACGTAACATTTCTCAGTCATTTCAAACACTTCAAATACCATTTAATGGATCCAAACATCGATTTAGATGAAGCTTTAGATCAAATGATAAATGAGGAATTGGAAGACAACACCGATGCAGACCTCATTAGGATGATACTTCAGAGCCAACAACAACTACATGCCAACACCGTCAGGCGTATGCCAAGAAGAGTGGTTCATCGAAATCGTGAAGAAGGTCATGATCGTTTGTTCAATGACTACTTCTCAGCAAATCCTGTGTACACAGAGAATCAGTTCCGACGAAGATTTCGTATGCGAAGGCATGTGTTTCTTCGTATTGTAGATGGGCTCAGCAATCATGATCAATACTTTCAAGTGAGGTTCGATGCACTGGGTCGAAGAGGACTATCTCCATTACAAAAGTGCACAGCTGCACTTCGTATTTTGGCTTATGGCTCACCTGCTGACAGCGTGGACGAATATGTTCGAATTGGTGAAACAACCATGGTGGAATGCTTGGAGCGATTTGTATCAGGCATCTGCACCATATTTGGGAATCAGTACTTGAGGAGACCAAGTAACGAAGACACCGAACGACTACTACAACTAGGAGCGGCACGTGAATTCCCAGGTATGTTAGGTTCTATTGATTGTATGCACTGGGAATGGAAAAATTGTCCTGTTGCATGGAAAGGTCAATTTTGTTGAGGTGATCATCGTAACCCAACAATCATTCTTGAAGCCGTTGCATCACAAGACTTGTGGATTTGGCATGCATTTTTTGGTACCGCGGGTTCTAATAATGACATTACTGTGTTAAATGGATCTAATGTGTTTGATGAAGTTTTGTCGGCACGTGCTCCTGCAGTACAATACACAGTGAATAGAACCCAATATAATATGGGATACTATTTAGCCGATGGTATCTATCCAGACTTTGCTACATTTGTGAAGACCATCTCAATGCCACAAGGAGAAAAGCGAAAATTATTTGCTCAACGGCAAGAATCGGCAAGAAAAGATGTAAAACGAGCGTTCGGAGTGCTCCAATCTCGATTCGCAATTATACGTGGTCCATCACGTTTTTGGGATATTGATAAAATGAAGAATATCATCTATGCATGTATCATATTGCATAACATGATTGTCGAGGACGAACGTGACACATATCAAAGTAATATTGATTACGATAATGTAGGTAACAACACGTCAACATTTGAAGTATCTTCAGGTGCTCACCCTAGTATCAGATCAACATGCCTTCAAAGGAGAGCAAATGTTCACGACAAACAAAAACACCGACAACTCCAAGCAGATTTAGTTGAACACATTTGGGAATGTTTCGGAAACGAAAATAACAATAACTAAATTTATGTAATTTTTTTTTGAGGTCTAGCTTTTTTTATTTTTTTCGATGTTGTAATGTTTAATTATTTATTATGTAAAATTTTATTTTATATTGTTACGCATTTCGTTTTATTTATTTTAATTTATATTTATGAAAATTGAAAAAATGTTAAGTTTTACGAAAAAATATAAATATGTGGATTTTTTTGAGTTTCTTGTGATTTCTTGCATTGGAGCAAATTATTGGATGAGTTCCTTAGCTGTGACATGACACTGTAGGGACCACAAAAAGTGCTGCAGGGACCACAAAAAGCTGCTTAAGAAACCCATTTGGGTTTCTTGCATTGGAGTGGCTCTTAGATCATCCTGAAACTCTCGAGCCCTTTTAGCTAGCAAGTCGGCACTCTTGTTAGCCTCATGAAAAATATGATCCACTTTCACTTGCCACCCATCAGCCAACCTGTGAATAGGATCAATGATATTCATTGCTAACGCACATCCCTCCTTATCACCTTTCAGAGAAGCCACCAAAGCTTGAGAATCAACATTGATCTCGAAAGCTGAGATACCCTTCTCCAAAAAAAAACTATAAGAAAACAATTACTTATCCCATTGTCTAGAGATTCCTGATTATGCCAAGGTAAGAGAAAGAGATACTATATGCAGTCTTACCATTCTCCAGAGCAAGAAAAATTCCCTGGTAAACTCCCCATAACTCAGCAACGAAGTTTGATGTTTTGCCAATCTTCCTAGCAAATCCTGTAATCTGTCTCCCCTGATCCTCTCTTATCAAACTGCCACACCCAGCTATCCCATTGGCCCCTTGGACTGAGCCATCTGAATTAAGTTTACACCACCCTACCAGCCACCGGGGGAGGAATCCATTTGATCATGATCTATTTCTTGATCAAACCATTCACAGTAAACATCTAACTCATAGTATCCTTGTAAGTCTTCCAACATTGTAAAATATGATCCCACGACCTAAAAGGTGATATGAATCAATATGGGGTTCATTGTTTTTACAGATTGTTCTTAAAAAGGCTTCTTATAAAACATAAGAAATAGGTTCACGCCAAGTGTTTGATGAAGAGAAATAAAGATAAAGACAATATGAAGAAAAGTGTCGAGCAAAAAATAACGAATTTAAGATGAACAAAATGTTAAAGAAAATAGAATAAAAATAAAAAGGTGGGAAAAATAAGAAATGGAAGAAGACACCGAACCTTATGAAAAGTGATAAGTCCCGTGAGGATTCGCCACAAAGATTATAGAAACCTTTGATAAGAACCAATATTTGGTCCAATCAAGAACCCAAGAGGAACTTCCTCTTACACACTTTTAAAAGTGTAAAGTTTTTATTTAATTTAAATGTGAGTACATAAGACAAATGAATGACTATTTATAGCCAACAAGTGGTGTCTTCTCTCCTTTTTTCTCTCCAATGTGGGACTTCAATTACATATTTCTTATACTAAAAAAAATGTAATTCATGCTGAATTTCATGACCCATTTTCATCATCATAGATGCAGAAATAGGACTTGAGACTAGAAATACGACTTGTAGGAAATCTTTAGAGCTTTCAAACGCATCAAAGAAAACCTAAAACGGACATCTAGAACTCAAGTTATGTTCAAAACATTGGAACAATCTAGGCTCTTTACTCATTGGTCTTTGGACTTTTCACTCATTTTCTTGATTCTCATCAAAAGGCTTAACAAAAGAATGATTCTGAATTTGCTTATTCCTCCAAAACTAGAGATAATAACAACCCTGGGCCCATATTCCCCGCCAATCATCCACCAAATCATCATTAAAGCTATGAGACAGATTATAAGAAATCCAGTCTTGTAAATTAAGACTGAAAAATCTACCTCTATTAACTTGCCCATAAGATTATTCCAAATCAAGGCTACTAAGGGACAGTGCTTCATCACATGAAGGGTAGATTCCTCGACTAGCATACAATGGTGGCATCCCGAGTTTCCCGAACTCCACCTGGCAGTGCGACTATAAGTAGGAAGCCTGTCATAAGTCATCTGCCATATGAAAACTTTGATTCTTTTCAGAGATTGGATTTTCCAAACCTGCTTCCAAACTAGGTTGATTTGCTGATTTTGGGGATCATTCCAATAATGGTACACACTAGAGACTGTGAAATCCCCCATCCTGTTACCAAGCCATAATATTTCATCATTCTCCGTAGCTAGAGATGGAGAGATGATGTCCTTAATTCTCTGAATCATATGAAAAAGGAGTAACTAATCAAGAAGTTTCCCATTCCACTGCCCATCCTACCCCACCAGATCCTTAACTTTAAAATCCAAAAACTGAGTGAGAACACTCCAAACCACACTAGACAAAGTGGTCTCTTCATTAACCCACCTCTCCCACCGCCTAAAATTCACCAACAGTAATAGCCAAAGATTTCCAAAGCCTTGATTTAGTGAGCTTATGAACTAAAACATTTTCATGAAGATCATTTCTAGCATATTTTGCCTTTAGAACCCGACACCATAATCTATCATTATCGTTCCTAAGGGCCCATCAAAGCTTCATAAGACAAGCTGAATTCATAGCTTGTAAATCATACATGGCAAGACCCACATACTCTTTGGTCTTTGGCAAAGTCTTCCAACCCACAGCATAAAAGCATCTTTTATCAATGTGATCACCCCAAATAAAAGTTCATCGAGATTTTTCAATGTCCTCAAGGATAGAGGCCGAAATATACGAGCTCATCATAGAGTAAATCGGGAGAGCTTGGATGACAAATTTGGCCAATGTACAAGCTCATCATAGAGTAAACTATCTTATTATGTTCCTTTATGCAATGTGGAAAGTTATTAATCATCCTTATTTGGTCAGTATCTCCCTAAGGATTTGTGGGTGCAAACCCTTTCCCTAGCACATATAGTGGCCAAGGGTTGTAGTTCTTCAATACTATAAATGTTGTTCTCAAAGCCATTAAAGATATAAAATTGTACCATTCTAGCCATTACCTATATCTTTTGGTGTGTAAGGATGCAACATAAGTGATTGAAATGTTTTACATTTACTTTCGTGTAATTTTCAAACTTTAGTTAAGATTTTCTTTTTTGTGTGTGTGCAGATCCTTATTTCCAGCACTTTTTATTGTAAAGGAAATTGTCAAAGGTATCATTTCCACATTTGTATAAATTTAACAACTGTAAACTTACCTCAAATGACCTAAACTTAATGATAGAAGCTTTCTTTTGCCTCTATAACCCTCTCTTTTTCTTTATCTTCTACTAGTTCCGGACACCATAACTTACACAAAATTACCCCTTGACAACTTGCACTGGCCTATTGGTTTTGAGTGTTTGTATTAAGGGACTTTTACTTGACCAATAAAAGTTTGCGATCTTGAAGAATAATGAAGCTAATATGCTTAATCATAAATGTGCCATGAGTCAAAAATAAAAACTATCACCATAAGACACTCTATAAAGCCTAAAGTCTCAAAGATAATAAGTGTTTTATAATTTCCCACTCTTTTGGGAACTATATGTACTCCATCATTTACACCCATGCAGTGGTTAAATTGTTAAGAATTAGATATGCTATGTAAAAGGAACAAAAAGTCATAACTATCAATTACTACTACAAACAAATTCTAAAGCGCAAAGTCTTAAATATAGTGAATGATTTTATAATCTAACACTCTTTTGGGAACTATACTCCACCATTCACAACTATCATTAACCCACTTTTCATACCATACATTGACCGTTTCACCTCTTCCCACCGCCCAAAATTCACCAGCAGCAATGCTAGGCCAAATAGTAGCCAATGATTTTCAAAGGCTTGAATCAGTGGGCTCATGAACTAAAACATTTTCAAGATCATTTCTAGCATATTTTCCCTTTAGAACCCAACACTATAATCCATCATTATCATTCCTAAGGACCCATCCAAGCTTCATAAGGCAAGCTAAACTCATAGCTTGTAAATCACACATGGCAAGACCCTTATAATCTCTTGGCTTTTGCAAAGTCTTCCAACCTACAGCATGGAAGTGTCTTTTATCAATGTGATCACCCCAAATAAAAGATCTACGATATTTTTCAATGTCCTTAAGGATGGAGGTTGGGAAATACGAGCTCATCATAGAGTAAACCAAGAGAGCTTAGATGACGGATTTTGTCAAGGTGATGTGCCCCGCCAAGGAAAGTTGTTTCGTTTTCCAACCTACCAACTTATCTGCCACCTTATTCAACAAACTTAAATTCCCTTTGCCTAGGGGTCTTACCTAGTAAAAGAATTATGAAGTAAGAACCCAACACTAGAACTTCAGAAAAACCACTCACAGTCACCAAAGTGTGTTTAGTCTGTGGATTGACATTCTTGAAGAAATATATCCTTGTCTTTTCCTCATTAAAGACCTGGCCTGACATGTCACAAAACCTCTTAAGGATGTCCTTCACCACTTGCATTTGGTTCGTGTTCGCCTTCCCACACAAAATCAAATCATCAATAAACATGAGATGGGAGATTTAGGGCCTATTTCTCCTCATATTAGCGGTTTTGAGATGGTAATACCACATGTTTCGATCACCAATTGGCTTGGATTTTTGAAACCAAGTCATCTCTTATTGCAACAGAATCATGTCCAACTCTTCATGCAAAATCTTCTCCAATTAATAAGAAAAGGAATATGATTTCCATTATAAAATTAGCTTTAAATGCCTCCTAATCTAGGCAAAAGGGTGGTGATCCGAGAAATTCAGCCTTGAGAGAACCATGACTATTGCTTCAAGGAAGAGGAGTCTCCACATATCATTACACAATCCTCTGTCAAGTCTTTCAAAAATTCTAGGAAGACCATTACACTTGGGCCCTTTCCAAGTACAACGAGGCCCTATAGCACCTAAAATCCATCAACATGTTCTCATTAATTATACTTTTAAATAGTTGACACTTCCTCATTGAAATCCCCGCGAAGAGCAAACTATCTATCATACTATCAACAAAGATCGATAGAGACTCCCACATGGAGGATCTAAAAGACTAATTTGGGCTGGCATAAAGAACAGTAAACCACCAAAGGTTTCAAATCTTCAAGCTTGACCCTCATATTTAAATACTAAGAGTGCTTCAACACCTCACAACCTGCACCCTAGAGTTTTTGCAAGCAACAATAATCCCACCCGGGAAACCTAGCCCAGCCACACACTCAAAGCCATCATATCCCAAAGCCAAAAAAGTATTCTTCAACTTATTAGGATCCACTCTTATTTCTAAAATAGTGACCATATCAGACATGTGAACATCCACATACTTCTTGCAATATCCAAAGAAAGCCTTATTTGCAACAACTTTGCAATTCCACACTAAATGCTTATTGTTGTTTGTAATCACCATAACAAACAAAAAGAATATTAAGAATCAGCCATAGCAACCCTTTTAGAGGGGTATGTCTCCATCAGTAGCTCCATCTCTTGAGAGTCCATAATATCCCAAGTACCTTCCTTAAAAGGAGAATCGGGGGGTTCATGTCCTCTAGTAGGTACAACCTCCAAATCTGGAAATCTAGTTGAATGATGAATTCCAACATCTACCACTTGGAAGTTCATACTTTTGTCCTAATGGGAACCTATCATTCCCACTCCATTTTGGTCATAGTTAACTTTCCCCCTTGTTGATTGATGCATAAAATAGGTCCTTTGGGATTTAATTTAGGGTTGAGGATAAATTATAGAGAGTTTTGTAAAAAGGAAATTCATGTCACCAATATGATCATGCAATTTTATGAACCATATCGTTCTACAAGTCAATTAATTATGAGAAGATGGTCACTAGAAAGTAATCAAATATAAATCAAAGTGAACAATTCCATTATGAAAGTAAAGATATTAAAACGATACAATTATTTGAATAACATCGAAAAACTCAATTAAAATATTGAACTAGAGTACATAGGTACAACTACATCATAATCCGAACTCTAAAGGTTTAGCCAACAATGGTCATAGTACAACCAAACAACATACAAAATAGTATAAAGAACGGAAGAAATAAAAAAAAAACTTACAAATTATGACCAAAAATGTTCCTTCAGTGGTTCTCAACTCAGAAAATCATTGTTGTTTGAAAATAATCAAAAGCTAACCTAAAATGCCTCCACTTTTCTATTTATATTAATGACAATTAAAATAGTAGCATGGAGGTCAGCATGGGTCGTGCTGAGTCAGCATGGCCTGTGCTGAGAGGAGCATGACCATCTTCGAGAAATAGTGATGTTGATTCTACTTTTTGGCATTGGATTAGCACGGGTCATGCTGTTAGTAGCACGACCATTCTCGGATTTGTGTTGCTGAAGGAAGATTTATTTGCAAATCATCATAGCCATGCTATTCTAGCATGGCCCGCAAGTATAACACAAGTCGTGCTATAGTAAGCACGGGCTATGCTCTTTGAAAATGCCCAACATTGCCTTTTTTTCTTCTCTCTTTTATCTCTTTTCTTAACCTTTCTGTTTCTCTACTCAACTATTCACACTTAACACATACCTATCAGCTTTGATAACAAAATAAGATCAAAACAAGATAAATTGGGACAAAAAACAGGGCTAACATATAATCAAATAAATGTTTATCAATCATCCCACACTTGAGCATTGCTTTCCCTCAAGCAATTATTCTAAATTAAAGATTGGCACAGTTTTCTATTAAATCAAGAAACCATTTATAGAAAGCCTTTCAATTTATTATGAACAAAAATGAAGAACCAGAAATGACAAATTGATCACAATCACAAGATAAGTTCCACATAATTCCATTAGGCTTTCAATTTTGACAAACATGTTTAGTTCCATAATGAGAAATAGATACTCATCTCACCACTCTTAGTGTTTCATGGACATAGACAACCACACATATCACAACTAAAGAATCACACATTCAATTTATTTATCAATCAACTCAACCTAAGCAAAATTATAGCATGCATAACAATGAGGCATCACAGGGTGTAATGGGGCTGGTGCAATAACAGGTGGGTACTGAAGAAACATAATAATAGAGGTCCATTGCAAGCTAAAGGTCTAGAAGGAGAGCTTGAAGCACTTCCTTTGGTGAGCTTTAAAGGACCTATGACAAGAGCTAGAACTCAAGTCTTTCAAGACCACATCAAGGCTAACATGGACAAGCATGAAGAAGCACACCAGCTCAAGGATAACAATGGCTGGATTTTGATGTCTCAAGTTCAATTTAATTCAATAAATTTCAGCATTTGTTAGAAGCAAAACTAGTAGAAATAAAAAGGCTTTTTAGTGCATTTGTGTAAAGCTTTGTAAGTGCACTTGTGTGTGAATTTGTGGGCTACACTTAGAGGCTGAAAACTACACTTAGAAGCTAGAAAACTGCATTTAGAAGCTTAAATACTGCACATGGACAGCCAAGGTCACCTTAGGGAAGCTTGCATTTAGACTTCATTAAGTGTGCATTACAAGCTTCATTTCAATTTGCATTTCCCTTACATTTAGTGGAATTAAGCTTGTAATTTCGTGGGCTATATAAGTTGCCCAAAAATTGTTTGTAACTAACTTTGTTCATAATTTGCAAATTAGAATTTGTGTTAAGAGTTTCTCTGTTATTCTTATGCAAGAATCTCTTGTTTTTTATCAATGACTTCATGCTATTGTGAAGATTCTTCTTAGGCTTATTGGAGAGCTTCTCCGTGGTGTCATTCATCTTCATCTCTTACCTTTTCCATCTTCCATTGCTGCACATTTGAAGCTTCCTTTCAGCCATGGTTTCCATGTGAAAGAGAGGACAACTTTGGTTCTTGGAGGATTCTTGAAGTTTGGGTTTGCAAGGTAGATTTGGGAAACTTAATGGCTAATGGGTTCAGCCATACATCAGATAATAAAGAAGTGCTTCAAAAGAAAACAACCTATAGTCAATGACACTACTCAAGGGGGAAAGTTTTATTTTCTGCACTCAACACATTCTAGAACTCATTCTTTGCAAAACCACACTTCTCATTCTACTAACTCAACCAATTATTATTATTATTATTATTATTATTATTATTATTATTATTATTATTATTATTTTGAAGGCTTTTTTACTGCCTTGTTTTTAGTTCTATCATTGAAGGATGGTATAATTCATTTATGTACCCAAAAACTTACATTCAGTTGTGCCCCTATCTTTCAAGTCTCCAAGTACAAGAGTATCACATTTTCAACATAGTAAGGTAACAAAGAAGATTTCATTTTAGCTTAAAGGGGCCAACTAAAGGGTTAATTTCAACAAATATTCTGAGTCTAGGAACAAAGCCCAAAAATTTCCTCAATCAGTTCAATGCGTACACGAAAATCACTCGATGATATGTATTTCAAGATAAACCAAGTGCATAATGACTCAAGTGGTCATCACACAACAACGATATTAAACTCAAAACTCATTTAAATTACTTAAGCTCAAGGGACTTCTCATTCAGGAATTTCGCTACTCATGGTTTGCCTCTGTAGATGGATCCTAAGGTGAAGTGGTGAGTTCAAACACACTATATTTTTTTTCATTTGGAAAGGGGCTCTACAGAAAATGAATTCCTAAGAATTAACATAAAATCAATGCAGAGTTAAGAATAGAAAGTCACATAGATATCATAAACAAAAATGCTACAATAACATCAAGTTTTGAGTGAAGTGACTGATAACGATTGTTGAATCGCTACAAAACAATTAAACTATGCTAATTCTATAGCACAAGATTAACCTAGGTCAACTCAGAGACACAATCAATTTGGTTCCAACTTCAATTCACTAATAAAAAATAGGGGGATTTTAATCGAACAATTTGTAGGCAATGAATAAAAATTGCAGAAATACAAACAAGAATTAAAGAAAAATGCAGAAACTAACATAATTGATAAAAGGTGTTGTAAAATAGATTCAAGAATATCAATCTAATTCACCCAACCAAGCAATACAAATTATCATAGTTCTCGTATAATGAACATATTATGAAGGTTCATTCAATATCATTAGAAGCAGTTCAATCGAATTAACTCCTAAATCAATTGAAATCACAAATCGGATTGAAATATCATCCAAACAATCTATGATTAAAATTCAAAATTAGGAAATAAATCTATAACCAAATTATTTTTCAATCCTAAACATATTTATAATCATGAAAATCGAAAAGAGGATTGAAAAAGAAGATGAACATTCACATAGAAATTAGAATACCAAACCAAAACTCAAATTCTTAGATTGATTGATTATTTATCCTTCCATGATCATCATCAATGTAAGAGCCACAAAATTTGTATGGGAAAAATAAAAGAAAAGAGATTAAAGGAAGAAGAAAAATAAAGAACAATGAAGAACAGTTGAGAGAAAATGAGAGAAAAGATTTTAATTCTAAAAACTTCTAAAAGAAACTACAAATTCTGTTTGTGCTAAAAAAAAATAAAGTGTCTCTTCACTAACTAATTGCACTAAAATATAGTGACTGAGTCAGTAGTAAAGGATGGACAATGATTAGGCCCATCTAATCTAACTAATTACACCAATTCGTAGCCCAAAACTCGACTGCAGTGGTTCTGATGTCCAAGCCTAAAATGACCCTCAAAATGATAGAATTAGCCTTGGTTTATCTTTGACAAAATTGTAGATCTTTTTCTTATCTTTCCATGAACTACTCATATGCGCCATTTGGAGTTCTGTAGAGCTCTCTAGGTCCTGCACAAGGAAGATAGGTAAAGTAAGAAAAAAATTCCGAAAATAAGCAACAATTATCAATTAAGCCCACTTGTTTGCCTAAGACAAAAAATGAGTTAGAGTGAGGAAATAAAAGTCCAAGCGAAGTCAAATAAGATAAGAAGAATAGAAAAATATTAAACTAAAAACACTCAATCAGTGACATGACATGGACGCCCACTATACTATAACAACCTAAGATGCAATGTCCCAAGTACATAAAGACAACACATAAGGAAAAACAAAACAAAACAAAAAGTCCTCTACAATGGAAAAACGAGAAAAGAAAAATAAAATAGAAAAATAAAGCCTCCTCAAAAGGGAGGGTAATGAGGCAGTTGGGAGAGCTTGGGGGCAAAACGATGCCCCAACTTCCTTTTTAAATCAATGCAGCCCACCTACCAACACGACCCGTGTTGGGTTAGTATGACTATGTTGGGATATAAAAAGTTCTTCTTTTTAGCATGGTCATGTAGATGTAGCATGACCGTCCTTTGAAAATACGAGGATGTTGAATGGATTTTCAGCACTGGTCATGCTATAAAAAGCATGGTTGTGCTTGAATCCTGATGTTATTTTTAAATTTGCAGTAAAACAAGCACAGCCTGTGCTAATAGGAGCATGACCATGCTAGGTGGATAGAGACAAAATTTTCAACAAATAGGAAAATAAATGATAGGTAAAAACAAAACAACAAAGTAAGGATACATGTGGGTTATAGGAACACATAGAATCACAGGTTGCCTCTCGGGAGAGTTTTTTTAACATCTTGAACCTGACGGGTTATAAGGGCTAAGTCAACTGCCCTTGAAAAGGGTGACCTTTCCTTCTGCAACAAACTTTGAGAATGTTCATTTACCTTGTGGCCTAGTCTCGAACAAAGCTATTATCTCCTTCTTTCTCATCTCACATGCCCTTTCCTGGATCCTTTCTCAGAGGGTCTTTCCACCCCCACACTTAGGTGAGGCCTAACTTGTACAAAATTGCAGGAGGAGGAAGAGATCTATGAAGAGCAAAGTATTATGAACACTTCCTCTTCATCACCTAACCTCCAAGTCAGGATTTCTTTTTTGACATCAATCAGGGGCCCTCCAATCTTGAGGACAGGCCATCCCAAAATGGAGACTTCTTTGTCTTCCTCTATGTCTAGGATTACGAAGTCAACAAGAAAGATGTGTTAGACTCAGGGGGAGCTAGAGAGGATCAATGAAGCTGGCATTCTTAGACATTGAAATTTTTAGGCTTTTTACATGTCAATTCAATTGAGTGAAATTTATAATTTGTATATGTCTAAGTTGATGTCTCCTATGATCCATTGCATAAAACTCATTCATGTTTTTGCATTCATGTTTTCACAAAAGCAAAAGTTTCATAATTTTTTTTCTGAAACACAAGGTTTTCATGAGTGCATAAAAGGCTAAGTGTTCCATGTTTCAAGTTTTGGGAAAAATGTTTTCTCACAGGTTTTATCGATTACCATTAAGTGGTAATCTATTACTTAAAAACAAAGAACATTTGAATCGATTACACAGTTCAAAATCACAGAATGGACTTCTTATGATAATTGATTACAGCATGGTGGTAATCAATTGCTTGGCAACTATTTTAATTAAAGCTTCATGTGATAATCGATTACATTGCATTTTAATCAATTACATTGTTTATAAATCTTTTCCAGAAAGCCTCAAGAACACTTTAATCAATTACTAACAGTTAAAACAGTTTTCTCTATAAATAGATGTTGCTTGTTTGAACTAAAAACAATGAATATTATAACCCTTTCTAAAGAGAGAAAAGATACTATGAGCTATTCAATGTTTGACCCAAAAATCTTCAAGCATCAAGAAACCTTGTGAGATTTCTTTTTTTGGGAAACTTTCTAAAGAAAAACTTGGAGAGAATGTTTTGAGATTTTTCATTCAACCTTGATTCTAGATTTGTAATCATCTGCATTCATCTGTATTGGATCATCGGGTTGTTTCTCTCCTTACTACTTTGGTTGTGAGTCATTTTAGAAATTCTGAGTTTTGTAACTAATGCAATAGTGTTCTTAAAGTTTGTCTAGAATAGGTCTTTCTAGATAGAAGATTAGAGAAGGGTGTTTCTCTAAGTCTTGATCACAGAGGGTCTAAGAAAGTTAGATGCCTTGTTCTTAATATAGGTTTGATTGAGAGTGATTGTATAAACTTGTAAGAAATAGATTACAAATAGTTAGATCTTAACTAGTTGGCTAGGAAACTGGATGTAGCTTCTCTAGATTAAGAAGTGAACCAGTATAAATCTTGGTGTTGATTACTTATTCATTTATCTTTTCTTTTGGTTATTAATTGTCATTCGTGGTATAACTTTTCATAATCAAAAGAAACTTTGTTGTTGTAATTGCATTCTTTAAAGATTAGAGTTTGATTGATTAAAAATGTTCTACGTTTGTTTTGTGATACGATCCCTTTCAACTCTGATTGTTAAAGAAATTTTAATTGGTCAAGAACAACCAATTCACCCCCCTCTTGGTTTGTGTACTACTCATATTGTTTTCAATTCGTATCAAGAGTAGGTTCTTGTGTGTTAATCAACATCACTACTTTCTTTTTAAAGAAAATGAATACCACACAAATTACCTTTAAGGAGGGTGTCTCCCTTAACCATCCTCCAATGTTTGAGGGAGAGCATTTCAATTTTTGGAAAAATAGAATGCAGATCTTCATTCAATCAAATGACCACAGTGCATGGAATGTAATTGATAAAGGTCCTTTGATACGTACCAAAACTGTTGATAATGAAAAGGTTCCCAAAGAATGGGATGAAATGACTGATATAGAAAAAGTGTCGTTCAATATGATTTTAAAGCTAAAAACATGATGACCTCTGCTTTGTCTTCTGATGAGTTTTTCAGAATAGTTAGGTGCAAGAGTGCAAAAGAGATGTGGGAAATGTTAGAGATCACTCATGAAGGAACTAATGAAGTAAGGAGATCAAGAAAGCCTTTCTTGATCCATGAGTACGAAATGTTCAAGATGAACACAGTAGAAAACATCTCTTAGCTCCAAACCAGATTCATACATATCGTCATTCATTTGCTTGGTTTTGGTAAAACATTTGATGTAAAGGAACTCAACATCAAAATTCTGAAATGTTTGACAAGACCTTGGCAACCAAAAGTGACAGTAATAAAAGAATCCAAAGATTTGTCAAAAATGTCCATGGTTGCACTCTTTGGTAAGTTGCTTGAACATGAATTAGAAATGTCTCAACTAACAAATGCAGAAGATGCATATAAGAAACATAAAAGCATTGCTTTGAAAGCCAAATTTTCAAAAGCTGAGAAAGATGATGATTCAAGTGAAGATGAAGGTGACGAAAATCTGAATTTGATTGTCAAAAGATTTGGCAAGTTCACACAAAAAAACAAAAACAGAAGGTTCACAAAGTTCAACAAAAAAAATGATAACAACAACAACAACAACATCATCTACTTTGAGTGTGGAAAGCAAGGCCACATCAAGTCTAAATGTCCAATTCTTGAAGAAGCAGTTAAGGGAAAAGAAAGGAAAGAAAGAAGGGAAACCCAAAAGAGCCTACATAGCTTGGGAATATAATGCATCAACAACCTCTGACTCTTCAAGTGAAAATGAAGAAGCCAATGTTTGTCTAACATCAACCATTGATGAAAAAGAGTCAAGTGTTGAATCAGAAGTAAATCCTGAAATTGATAAACTAGTTGATACTTTTAATGAAATGCATGAGGAGGCTCAAAACTTGCTATCTCCAATAACAAGCTCAAAGGTAACCTCAAATAGCATACCACTAAGCTAGCTTCAATGCAAGCTGAACTTTGCAACTTGAAAGAAGAAAATGAAAAACGTATTTCAAGCTATAAAGCAAATGGTTGTGTGTGTGCCTTTTCTTCTGCAAAAGTAGATGAACACAAATTTTTACAAAATGAATTTTATGATTTCAAAAAGATCCATTATGAAAAATGCATGACTTTACAAACAGAAAACTCCTACGTGGTAGATCTCTTGAAAAAGCTATATCGAAGGAAATGTCGTTTAAACTAAATATTAAGTGTGCAAAAGTATGCTTATAATAAATCTGGATTGGAATACAACTATCAATCAAAACCTTTTCAAAACACCAAGTTTGTACCCCCAAAATAGATGAATGAAAAAGTTTTTCAAAAGCAAAGTATACTAAAATGACTCATTTTGAAAAATGATCAAAATCTATTACATGTCACTACTGCATGAAGAAAGGCCACACATCACACAAGTGTTATGCTAGAAGGTTCTTTGTGCCAAATGGAGAATGCATATAGGTTCCTAAGAAAAAAAGAAAAATATTTAACCCCTATAGACCTAACCTTAATTGGGTACCTTTCTTTGCAAGTTGATTTGATTGTTGCAGGTGTGTCTAAGAGCTAAAGCTTCACTATGGTACTTGGATAGTGGATGCTCTAGGCACATGACAGGTGATAATCCATGCTCAAATCTGATATTAAAGGAAGGAAGATTTGTCACCTATGGAGACAATAACAAAGGGAAAATAATTGAAGAAGGCAATATTGGTGATAGCTTCAGAACTGAAATCAGAAATGTGCTTTATGTTGAAGGACTAAAGCATAATCTTCTTAGCATAAGTCAGCTTTGCGACAAAGGATTAAAGGTATCCTTTAACAACATTTGTTGCTTGATATATGATGACAAAACTGGTGAGGTAATCCATGTTGGGGAAAAAAGGAAATATTTACTTGCTTGCAATAGAACATGCATCCACTCATAACATAAACTGCTTAATGAGTAAATTTGATGAATCATGGCTTTGGCATAGAAGATCAAGTCACATCAACATGCATCATATGAACAAGCTCATAAGGAAGGACTTAGCGATTAGATTGCCTAAACTCAAGTTTGAAAAAGACAAACTTTGTGATGCTTGTCAAAAGGGGAAGCAAACAAAAATCTATTTTCAAAACAAAAACATTGTTTCCACCTCAAGACCCCTTGAATTACTTCACATAGATTTGTTTGGTCCTTCAAGAAATATGAGTTTAGGAGGCAATTACTATGGACTTGTCATTGTTGATGATTACTCAAGATTTACATGGACTTTGAATTTGAAATCCAAGAGTGATGCCTTTAATGCATTCAAAAAATTAGCCAAACTTTTACAAAATGAAAAGGCATGCAAGATAGTTTCAATAAGTGATCATGATGGTGAATTCCAAAATAAACATTTTGAAAATTTATGTAAAGAACATGGAATAAATCACAATTTTTCAGCTCCAAGAACACCTCAATGGAATGGTATTGTAGAAAGGAAAAATAGGCCACTTGAAGAAGGTGCAAGGACTCTTCTAAATGAAACTAATTTGTCAAAAACATTTTTGGGTTGATGCAATGAGCACGATTTGCTATACTCTAAATAGATTACTCATAAGGCCCATCTTAAGAAAACTCCTTATAAACTTTACAAAGGTAGAAAATCAAACATTTCACACCTTATAGTTTTTGGCTGTAAATGTTTTGTTTTAAATAATGGAAAGGAATTTCTTGAAAAATTTGATGCAAAAGTTGATGAAGCAATCTTCCTTGAATATTCAATGCAAAGTAAAGCATATAGAGTTTTCAACAAAAGAACCTTATGCATGGAAGAATTTGTACATGTTATATGTGATGAATCTAACTCCTCAAAAGAGGAAAAGAGTTGTAAAAATGATACAGGACCATTGGAAGAAAATGTCACTACCAATGAAACTGATGAGAGGAAAAAATATGAAACAAATGAAGAAGTTAATCCTTCAACTCCAACTCAAAGGCCAAAAGACTAGAGAACTACAAGAGATCTCTCCCTTGACAACATTATTGGTGAAGTATCTAAGAGAGTATCCACTAGATCATCTCTTAGAAATTTATGTTGTGATATGGCCTTTGCATCTCAAATTAAACCCAAAAATATTGATCAAGCATTACTTGATGAACACTGGATGCTTGCTATGCATGAAGAACTAAACCAATTCAAGAGAAATGAAGTATGGGAACTTGTTCCTAGACCTCCTTCTCATAAGCCAATAGGCACCAAGTGGGTTTTCAGAAACAAATTTGATTAGAGTGGCATCATAGTAAAAATAAGGCCAAATTGGTTACAAAGGGTTACAACCAAGAGGAAGGCATTGACTATGAAGAAAATGTTGGATATAGAAGGAGCTGAAGAAGAAGATCAAGGATAAAGCCCATGTCATTTGAAGGTTTTAGCTTTTTACATGCCATTCAATTGAAGGCATTTGTAATTTGTAGAATGGTTTAAGAAGGCTTATCTTGTGGTCCTTGCGTTGCATAAAACATAAACATATTTATGCATAAAATGTTTTAAGAAAAGAACTTAAGAGTTCATCTGTGCACATTCCATGGATTTGTTTGCTTTAATCGATTACACAAGGATATAATCGATTACCAACTTCTGTTTGATTCTGGAAAAGCCATGATGAACACTTTAATCATTACAAGGTTATCGTAATCGATTACATAGTTGTATTTCTAAAACATGCATGACTACCTTAATCGATTACCATAATCTGTAATCGATTACCAAGGCCTATTGCATATACGAGACTAACTGGTTTAATCGATTACTTTATGGAATAATCGATTACTTTGTTCGTTCAAGATTTCTAGATTGTCTCAAGAACATTTTAATCTATTACTTGGTTAAGTAATCAATTACATATATTAAAATAATCAATTACACTTGCGTAATAATCAATTACTATTTGTTAAAACTGTTTTCTATACAAAGCTGCTTAGGTCTGCGATTTTAATAAAGATTGCATTTCATCATATACTTCAGATTATGAAATCCCAACAAAATAAAAATTTCTCATTGTCCAAGAAATAGTTTTCTGAGTATTAGATTTCTTGCTTGAGATTAAAATATCATTTTGCTTCATACTTGAAGATGAGTCAAGAAAAGTTTTTTCAAGAGAGTTGATTCTGAGCTTTGATATTCATACAACCTGATGTTGATTGGTAAAATCATTTATGCATTCATTCATCCATTGAGGATCACAGGTTGTGTCTCTCTTAAACTTTCTTGTAGATTGCTTTGAGTTTCAAAATACTTTTGTAAGCCTAAGTTCAAAGAGTTTCTTTCAAGCTTTCTAGAGTAGTGTTCTCTAGGGGTAAAGATTTGAGTAGGGTTCTCAGGATCTTGGTGATTTGATTTCTAATAGGGTGTTAGAACTCTGATTCTTTGTTTAGGGTTGATAGAGAAGATCACTTGTAATTGCTTGTAAAGAATACTTTTGAATTAGTGGAACTCTAATATAGTTTGATTAGAAGAAATGGATGTAGCTTCTCTTGAGAAGTGAACCAGTATATATGCTTGTGTTAATTTCTATTGTTCTATCTCTTCTTAAGATATCTTGTTGTGATTTCTTCATTACTCAACAAGTGCTGGTTTTGTGATTGGAATCTTAGACTGAGTGGTTTGATTGAGTTAAAGTTCTGTTGGTTTTAAAAGTGATTAAGATCCTAAACTCTGATTTCATAAAGAATTTTAAAAGGTCAAGGTTATTCCAATTCACCCCTCCCCTCTTGGTATTTGAGTGTATTCATTATTTTCAGAAACCTATGCCCATATTGCTAGTTGGAAGCAATAAGGTTGCTGCTTGCATTTGCATGCTTGATGGACTTCAAATTATTTCAAATGGATGTAAAAAGTGCTTTTCTAAATGGTTACATAGAGGAGGAAATATATGTTAATCAACCTCCTGGTTTTGTAGACTTCAAACATCCAAATCATGACTTCAAACATCCAACATTGATTAGCATGTAAATGATGTGTTTGATAACATGCAATTTAACTCACAAGTACATTGGGCATCATATTTAGCAAAATTTGTATCCTGATAAGTGCCACTATTCAAACTGCATAATTCTCTGTGATAATCGATTACCACAGATGGTAATCAATTACCAAAGGCAAGAACTGGGCCTTACTCACTGATTTAATTTATTACATCCACGGATTAATCGATTACAGTGTAAATACTCACTGATGTAATCGATTACACCAACGAATTAATCGGTTACATGAGGTTTTAGGGTTATTATAGTTTAAAAACTCTCTAGAATAATCGATTACCCCTACGAATTAATCGATTACATGAGGTTCAGAGGAACCCCTACGCCCTGGAATAATCGATTACAAGGGTTTCATAATCAATAACTACTGTTGTTTCTACAAATCTACACAGCTTTTAATGAAAATTCAGAAACCTTATCTCTTAATTCAAATTCAAAATATTGATGCTATGATCGCTTTGCATCATAAACATTCAATTGATGTTCATTCCTCTCTAGAAGACATTATGTAACATCCTTCCAATTACTATATTATGCCTAGGTCATAATATGCAATCAGAAGAGGTTAATTGTTTCTAATGTAAAATTTTTAACCAAATCCGATTAAGAAAAAGTTGTCTCAATATTTGAAATTTAACTGTATTATGAAAATTACGCTTATATAGAGCATGTTGAGACTTTTTGGTCTCCTTAATAATTCCTAAACTTAGTAATAACTTGTAAATAATATTTCATAAAATAATATTAATTCCCTCAGGGTTGTGCTTGACTTAACTGTATCACCCTTTGGGTTATTCTTTATTATGTCTTTCCCTCAGCGTCGTGCTCAACTCAACTGTATCCCCCTTTGGGCACCATCAGGGTTATTCACAGACTTGTCCGTTTCACCCCTAGATAGGTCTTTTTATCTTTCTTAATGAATATGACATGCACAATGACATGCAAAGCTACATAACTCTTGTCATGGAATTATGCCACAAAACATCAAGATTTCATCATCATACAAAAACACTTTTCAAGAACATCATAACAACAAGATTTCTCACCACATATGATTCGATTCTTCCTATAATTTGTGCTAATATACAATTCATTAAATTTCATCTTTTAGTATGTTAAACTAGACTTCCTAATCTTTCTAAAAAGGTATCACATGCCTCAGTTAGAGTTCTAAATCGCTAGATATAGTATTTTTAAAATAAAACTCCAAAGCTGTCAGCAGGCTCAAAATGGGTCACTAACATCTCTTATTGTCTTCACGACTACAAGAAGTAATAAATCCAGATTTGGATACATTTTTCATATGTTATATTTCACATCTATATCTTTAATTCCATATATCATAAGGCTAATTTGAGTAAGAAATGAGAGAGATATAAATTTTTAGCAACGGGTGGTAGTAGTTGTTTGGGTGTGGACAGTTTCGAATAGCTTGTGTTTAATTAAATTCTGGGCATGATTCACTACTCAGTTTGGTCCCATATTTTAAGACAACATAAAGGACATCCTAAGGTTTAAAATGAGGGTTCAAACATCTCGTTTGGTAAATTAGAGAGGGAGATAAAGAATTTTAAAAACAGTCCAAAATTCGGCTCAAAGCAATTTGAGTTTCAACACCAATACTCACTAAAAGCTTGGACCTTTTTACATGAAATCACTTTCCAAAAAACTTACTCAAATGAGATAAAGAGGTTAGTATCAAAATTGAACCATAAGATGATGAAAATCATACCAAATTCAGTCATAAACTCAGTTCTACTACATACACTTAGTCCTACCCCTACCTTGATGTTATTTGAAATGTTTCACTCATTTCTTGAAGCAAAGTTGTATAGAAGATCTTCAAGAAAGAAAGATATTAAAATTCTGCATTCCATAAATCTTAAGCGTAAGATACACCAAAATATCATTCAAATAATCTCAAGAATCAAGTGTTAAATAAACCTAAACCTACATCTACCTTAAGCAAGTTTTCTTCAAGTACTTGGATGCACACCTCAAGGTCTTGAAGGAATGAAAGTCTTATCTTGTATTAGATGGTTTGTAAATAAGAGAAGAAGGAATAGAGGTGAAGGTTATGGTTTGGAAACACTAAAGAAGTGAGGAGAATGAAAAACAAAGTGAAGAGAGAAAAGAAGAAAATGAACGTGAGGTTTGAGAGTGAGAGAATAAGGTGCAGAATTTTTTAAATCAAGGAGGTATTTATAGTAGAAAATTTAGTTAGGATGTAAAGAAATTAGTTAGGATATAACTTAGTTAATCTTTGGTTTGGTTCTATTGTAACTAAATAATCATGACCTAAAGATATTTTAATCTTATGCACTAAATGCATGCTTACGTGGAATGCTTGCCTTAAGTAATGTATGGTTGAACCCATCAATCAATAATTTTCCAAATCTACCTTGCATTGAAACCAAAACTTTAAGATTCTTTCAAGAACACAAAGTCGTCAAGTTTTCACATGGACATGAGCTGTTTGTAAGATTTTAATTTTCAGCAATGGAAGGTGGAAGAAAGGAATGGATGAAGGTGGATGGCACCATGGAAAAGCTTTCCAATAAGCCTAGGAAGAATCACCACAATAGCTTGAAGTAATTGATAAGAAACAAGAGGTTCTTACACAAGAACAAAGAGAGAAACTCTCTACACAAATTCAGATTTGCAAAATTATGAAGTTGGTTACAACAGTTTTTGGACAGCCATATATATGCACGAAATTACAAGCTTAATTGTACATGAAATGAAGCTTGTAATGCAAACTTAATGAAGCCCAAATGAACCTTGAAGTGTAAGCTTCTCCTAAAGTGACTCTTGGCCGACCCAACATGTGCAGTGCAGTTTTTATGCTAAAGTAATCGATTAATTTCTCCTTGTAATCAATTAAAACAGAGGTTGTACACATTCTGATGCTTAAGTAATTGATTACAGCTATCTGGTAATCGATTACAACAGACAACAACTATTTTACAAAGTGCCTTCGTAATCTACTACAGACAGATGATAATCTATTACAACAGACAAGACTTCTTTTGTGTTTCCACTGAGTTGGTGTGCTTTTTCATGCTTGTCCAAAAGATACAAGTTAGTTTTGATGTGGTCTTGAAGGACTAGAGATCTAGCTCTTGGCATGGGTCCTCTAAAGCTCATCAAAGAAAGTTCTTCAAGTTCTCCTTCTTGATCTTGAGCTTACAATGGACCTCCATCATTAAGGAGCTTGTTCCCTTTTTATCTCATTCATATAAGGCATGGCTTCACCTACATACTCACGGCTACACTTCAAATTGGCATCTCATTTTGGTTTTTTCTTAAAATCACGTATACATACACATGTGGCTACACCTAGTTTTAGTGTTTATTCCACTTGTACTTCATGTGCTATCCAATAAATGTGATAGCTACTAAGGTGTCATCACCAATCATCTAAAATCTTATGACTTTATCCAATATTCCACATGGCTAGATCTCTTTATGTTACTAAAATTTTGTTTCTTTTCTTAAATCTTCTAATCATGACTAAATCTATTATAGGCATTTCTAGACTTGCCATTTGGATTCATTTCTTTCCTATCCTATTATAATACCCTGAGACCTGGCGCGGTTAACGCCAGGTCATTTATAAGAAAACTTTGTTTGAGGGGTGGCACGGTTAGCGACATGGTTGGCGCAATCAGTGCCAAACCCACTGGAAGCTTGCGCCAAGGGCGCCAGGTCGGCGCGAGTAGCGCCAGATGCTCTGAAAGTTGACGCTTGAAGCGCCAACGTGGCGCGAGGGGCACCACAATTTTACAAGCCAGCGCGGATGGCGCCAAAGATGGCGCTAGTGGCACAGGAAGTGGCCTGGAAAACCCATTTTCCCTGGTTTTCCACGCGATCAGCACCAGGTGTGGCGCGGTTAGCACCACAACCTCTGAAAGTTGGCGCTGATGGCGCGAGGATGACGCTGTTGGCGCCACAACCACCGACTATGTGGCGCGGTTAGCTCCAGACCTCTGGTAGGCCATCTATAAAAGGCCATTTCGCGATTTTCAGAGGAAAAATCACTGTTCCTCTTCTTCTTTGACCCAGGCAGCCATTAATGCACCCTAAGAGCTTCATACCTTCATCATAATCCCTTAAAACACCTCCTAATCACCTTTAATCTTGAATTGAACCACTCAGGAGCCAATTTCAGCCTAGTTTGGAGAGAAACCCCATTCCTTGAGTTTCTTGGGAGAGAGCTGAGCTTTGGAGAGGAAAAAAGGCTGGCTCAAGGACGCCAAAGTTGGGAGAAAGACTTCTCCAGCCTTCCTCGACCGATTTGAGGTAAGAAACTCGAGTTTTAACCGTTTAATTTGTGAAATGGGTAATGGGGTAAATAGTGCCTCTGTTGATATAGGGCTGAAATTAGGCTTAGGTTCTTTAGAAAAGAATAATCAAGAGGTTGTTCTGAGAGATATGGCACCTTGAAATTGGAATTGTGATGAAGTCTAAATTGGGCCTTGTGAGGAAGAAGGCTGTGTGAAAGGGAGGTACTGTGGTCAGTATGAACCTATGTACCTTTACAAAAGTTGTTCCTAAAGCCAAATAAACGGTGAAAACATGTTAATGTATCTGCTTTGACTGAGTTGGACAACTGTTGGTTTTTGGTATTAGTGAAATTTAGAATTGGCTTGTACAGAGTCAAAAAGGGACTCTAAAGCCTTAGTCAGGCTGAGACAGACCACTAAGGGGTCGATGAATGGCCTAGTGGAAGCTGAGCTAAGATGAACCTTAAGTTAGAAGACAGAAACTGATAAAGAAAGGAAGAGTATTTCCTTTCATATAAACGGTTGAAAACCGTTACTGATTGTCTATTTCATGTCTATTGTAGGGCATGAGACGCATATCACTAGTGGAGGTCATCACGAGACTAGAAGAGCTGATTCTGAGCTGAGAATAGGTAAGCTTAGTGTTCTTGGGGAATGCTTCCCCTGCTTGTGTTTCACTACACCCAAAATCGGGTGATTGATTGATATGTCTTGCATGCTTATGTTGTGTGATGCTGGAATACTGAATCATGTATTAGTTATTGATGTAACGTCTTAATAGCTTGCTGGCAATTAAATGGTGGCTAAACCTGGAAATAGTATATGCTGATAATGGTTACACTAGTATAGTGTATGTGTGTATGGATTTTGGTTCTGAGATGATTGTAATGATGATGCTATGTGATGTGCATGCATGAGAAATTCACTGGCCAGTAGAATAAGGACCCTTTGGGAATGTGCCCTTAAGTGGATGATCTTCCTTGGGATAATCCATAGGCGTCCATGTAAATCTTGAGAGAATGTGCCCTTCAGTGGATGATCTTTCTCAGGTATTGGGTGGCAAGTCCTGAGGGAATATGCCCTTCAGTGGATGATCTCTCTCAGGCAAGGTGTGTCGGTTGTGTATGTTATGTTACACTGCTATGTGCATGCAGTTTGTTCATGAGAGCCGTGAAGGCTGACGGTTTGACAGAGAACTAATTGATATGATTTATGTCCTGTTATGTTATATATGTATACTTGTATTCGTGCTTTAAAGTGAACCAGGGAGGCCGTTTTCTATTTTATTTTTATTTTTCAAGTTTTATTTCCCTATTTTTCTAATTTTCTTTAATTTGGTTAAAATAGTTAGCCTTTGAATTTTGCTTTGAATTTTGGTGTGCTGGCTTTTGATGATTTTAGGGTGATGCTCACAAAAATTTAGCTCATTTGGACTTCATTTGAGTATAGCTCTAGTTTTACCTCTCTTTATGCTTGTTTGCCAAATGCTTGATATGTTGCATATAGTGCATGACTAGAGGCAATCCAGGAGCATTACAACCCTTTGATCCTGAGATAGATAGGACCTACCACAGATTAGTTAGGCATTCTAGGCAATCTTCATTAGATTTTGCATCATTAGATAATATTAGCTTGCATTCTGTGCATACCAATTCTGACTCTGCTGATTATATTTATACTGAGAATAATATGGCTCAACCTCCACCTCGTGAGAGGACTCTTAGGGAGCTGGCTGCACCTGATTTTACTTATGAAAGTTTGTGCATTCAGTATCCTGATGAGGATATTCCATATGTTCTCAAGACTGGACTAATACATTTGCTGCCTAAGTTTCATGGTCTTGTAGGAGAATGTCCTCATAAGCATCTGAAGGAATTCCATATAGTCTGTTCCACAATGAAACCTCCAGATGTCCTTGAGGACCACATTTTCTTAAAGGCATTTCCACATTCATTGGAGGGAGTGGCAAAGGACTGGCTATATTACCTTGCTCCCAGATCCATCACTGGTTGGGATGACCTTAAGAGAATGTTCCTGGAGAAATTTTTCCCTGCATCCAGGACCACAGCCATCAGAAAGGATATTTCTGGAATCAGGCAGCTTGGTGGAGAAAGCTTATATGAGTACTGGGAGAGATTTAAGAAGTTGTGTGCAAGCTGTCCACACCATCAGATTTCTGAGCAGCTCCTTCTGCAATATTTTTATGAAGGCCTTAACAGTATGGAGAGGAGTATGATTGATGCTGCTAGTGGTGGAGCACTTGGTGATATGACCCCTGCAGAAGCTAAGCACTTGATAGAAAAGATGGCTTCTAACTCCCAGCAGTTCAGTGCAAGGAATAATGATGCCATTGTTATTCGTGGAGTTCATGATGTAGCTGCTAATTCTTCCTCATCTGCAGTAACAAAGTTAGAGGGCAAGCTTGATGCTTTGGTTGATTTGGTGACTCAACTTGCTGTCAACCAAAAGTCTGCCTCTGTTGCTAGAGTTTGTGGCATCTGCACTTCTAGTGATCATTATACTGAAGCATGTCCCTCTCTGCAGCAACAGACTGGCCCTGATACTCCTCAAGCTTATGCTGCAAACATCTACAACAATAGACCTCCACAACAGCAGCCGAATTATGATCTGTCCAGTAACAGATATAATCCAGGGTGGAGAAATCATCCCAATCTTAGATGGTCCAACACCCCGCAGCAGCCACAGAATCAGCCTCCACCACCACCATTTCAAGGTTAGGCAGGTCCAAACAGACCTTATATGCCTCCACCAGTCCAGCAGCAGTACCAGAGGCAACAACAAGATGCATCTGCACCACCAGCCCCTCAACCTTCTACCTCTGAACCTTCACTGGAGGAGCTAGTGAGACAAATGACTCTTCAAAATTTGCAATTCCAGCAAGAGACCAGAGCTTCCATTCAGAGTCTGACTAACCAGATGGGGCAGATGGCCACTCAACTCAACCAGGCGCAGTCACAGAATTCAGACAGATTACCTTCTCAGACTGTGCAGAATCCGAAAAATGTGAGTGCCATCACACTGAGGTTGGGAAAACAGATTGACATACCTGCTGCAGTACCCTCACCTCCATCTGTACCAGTTCCTACACCAACCCCTGCACCTGTACCAGTACATGCAGGTGGACCTTCTTCTAGCACCAGTTCTGATGTGCAACAGCAGCAGCCTTCCATCCCTCTTCCATTTCCTCCTAGATCAATCCCAAACAAAAAGATGGAAGAGTTAGATAAGGAAATTTTGGAGATCTTCAAGAAAGTAGAGGTGAACATACCTCTGCTGGATGCCATCAAGCACATTCCGAGGTATGCCAAATTCTTGAAGGAGCTGTGCACTAATAAGAGGAAGAGGAAGATGACGGGAATTGAGAGAGTCAGCATGGGCAGAAATGTGTCTTCTATGACAGGTAATTCTGTTCCACACATGCCTGAAAAATGTGAGGACCCAGGTACTTTCTGCATACCTTGTGTTATTGGTAATAATAATTTTGACAAAGCCATGCTA
>PYAF01006350.1:39971-54288 GCA_007407185.1 Glycine tomentella
TATATCTAATAATTTTTTCTATTTTTATTTAATATTTCTTATATTATTTTATTTAATATATTTTTTATAAATAAAATAATAATAAAATGAAGTTGTGACTATATGTACAATTTCAAAGTTGAGCTTGTTAGAATGTATTACAATTAGAAAAAAAAATCCTTAACATTATAAAAAAAATATAAAAATATCAAATAAAATATAAAAAATAAATATTAAATAAAAATATAAAAATATATTAAATAAAATAATATAGAAAAATATTAATTTAAAATTAAAATATTTTACTACTTTAAAGTCATAAATAATTTAAGACTTCAAAGTCGCATTTTAAAAAAATTAAGAAGTCGTAATTTTTTTACAATTTCAATACGAAAAATAAAACAAAAATCGTAAAATAATTTGATTTTAGAAGTTGCGGGTTACTGTACAATTTATTTATTTCTAAATATTTATTTAAAATTTATCCCATTTAATAATTTAGCAAAATTTCCCCTAAACAATCGTTTGACCCGAAGATTCATGTCCTTAAGACCTTAACCAACACCGTGATTTTAAAAGGGAAGACTCCAATATACATAATTGTAAGTACCTAATTGTAATACTTCTGGATTTATTTTTTTAAAACGCATGTACCCCAATATCTCTTTTTCCAAGGTTTCAATTTGTACACAAGAACAAGAATAAGCATGTGTCATCCCCGCAAATTAAATGTCAGCACATCAGGCCTGGGTTAATTTAATCATTAACATATTATGCCTAAGTAAAAAAAAATTTATGAACTTTAACAGTACTTACAATTTTGTCGGTCCAATTTTTTATATCAAGCATACAAATTACCTTTTTTTTTTTAAATTATACTATTGAAGTTTTGAAAAGGAAAGTATTTTACTTACTTTTTGAAGTAAGTATTTCGAATTTTTCATTATCAATTTCTACAATTTTTTATTTCTATTATTATTATCTTTAACCAATCTAATATATTATTATACTGATGGAGGTCCATTGCAAGCTAAAGACCTAGAAGGAAAGTCTCAAGAACTTCCTGTAGTGAGCTTTAAAGGACCAATGATAATAGCTAGGACTCAAGCACTTCAAGACCACATCCAAACTAACTTGAACAAGCATGAAGAAGCACACCAACTCAAGGATGACAATGGATGAATTTTGATGTCTCAACAATTTAATTCATTAAATTCCAACACTTGTTAGAAGTAATTCACATAACAATTACTATTTGTGTTAAACGATTACCTTTAGTTTGTAATCGATTACTAGCAACTCAGTTTCACACAAAAACAAGTCTTGACTGTTTTAATCGATTACCATTTGTCTGTAATCAATTACGCAATGCTTTTAAAAAATGGAAAACCTCTGTGTTAATCGATTACATAATGAAATAATCAATTACTTTGTTCATACATCTATCTCCAAAAAGATCAAGAACAAAATAATGGATTACATGAACCATTAATCGATTACATGAATAAAATAATCGATTACATGAACGAAATAATCGATTACATTAAGTTATTTTCGTTTTTTCTATGTAAAGCTGTCAAGATTGAATGGAAAGATACTTTGAATTTTCTGAGATTAATGAAAAGCAGAGTTTGCTTGTGAGAGTTTCTCTCTTGTTCTTATGTAAAACTTTTTGGGTCTTATCACTGGCTTCTCAATATATTGTGTCGATTCTTCCTAGGCTTATTGCAAAACTTTTCCATGGTGCGATCCACCTTCATCCCTTACCTTTGTTCCTCTTTCCATTGCTGAAAACAAAAGCTTCTAAACAGCCATATTTTTGTGAAAGTGCTGAAAGCTTAGAGTTCTTGAAAGATTCTTGAAGACTGGGTTTCATTGAAAGGTAGATTTGGGAAATTCATGGCTAATGGGTTCAGCCATACATCAAGTGGTATCTAGAGTCTAATCCTTGTGGAAATCTTCTTCAAGTCCAATTCTTAAAAGTTCTTCAAAGGTATAAAATTCTGCAACTTTTTTGAAAATCTATAAATCCTTTCTTTTCCTAGTGTCCTTGTTTTTTTGTGGAAAATTCTTGGTGGGTTAGTCTTGGAAAATCCTTGTTTTCATGTGATTCCATGTCTTCATGTTCGTCATGTGTTCTTGATATTTTTTTTTCTTTTTCTAAAATTTTAGCTTTGATTTTTGTCAACTTGTGTTAGTTAGTGTGTTTGTGTTGTATGACCACTTGTTTTGATTCTAATCTCATGCCTAAACTGAATTGAGTTGTTAGAAGCAAATTTTACAATAGTCATACATCAAAATTTTCATGATTCATCAATTTCTTAGAGGATTATTGAACTTATACAAAAGAAAAACAAGCAAAGTGCAACCCAAGTGTTTGTGAATTGTGGCTAGAAAAACAGTTTGGTACAGCCAAGAAACCTTTTGAATTGGTGACTAGAAAAATTCAAAGAAAAACAGAATTTAGAAGCAAAGCAAAGTTACAAAAACTACAAGTTCACATTTCCTTTGAACCACAAATTAAGTGAACTTGTATGACATGCAATTTAGTGAAATTTTGGCTTCTAACAATTGAATTTGTTTGGTATACCTTCCTTGTGCAGTTTGGTACAGCCAATATATGTCCTTGAGTTGTCTCATTAAATTCCAATTAGAGTTGTGCTTTTCTAAAAATTTTGCTTTCGTTGCTTGTCTCTTAAAAATTCCAAGGTTTTGCCTGAGAGTTTTCTTGTTCTTGGACTCTTAAGTCTAGCCTAGAATTGTTCCTATTTCACTTTAGTAAAGAAGCTTGATTTGATTAGAAGTTTTTGCTTAAGAACTATAGAGAGGAACAAGAGTGGAAAAGGCAAGAGAGAACATTATAGAAAAAGCCTAAAAAGTGTTCAAACATGAGTGAGAGTGGCAAACACTTAGAGAGTGGTGAGAAATTTTCTTATATACTTGCGTGTTTTTGCTAACCATTTCTTTTGAAGGATGAGCTCAATAGGAGATGAGGCTTAGTCACCTAGGACCTCTAGGTTGATGAAAGTCATGAAAAAATAAATGGAAGATGATATGCGCCTAGCATATAAGGTTTTCCTAAGCTTTTTAGAACAAGAATTGAGAATTAAGCATGGATAATTGCATTTTTGTGTTGTGAATTGATCTAATGCGATGAATTGCCAGGAAATCAACCAAAGGTGCCAAAACTAAGCAAAAATCAAAAGAAAAGAGCCAAGTCTGAAGAAGTTGTGGCGCCATCAACACCATACACTGGAGGTTGGCGCCCCAAGCGCCAAATCTGCGCCAGAAGCAGCACTTGTTCTGGAAGATGGCGCCAAGAGCGCCAGTCTCGCGCCAGAGGCACCATTCTTCCTGGAACTCAGCGCCAAGAGCGCCAGATCCGCGCCAGGAGCGCTAGACCTTATGTCAGCCAGCGTATGCTTGGACTTGGGTAAAGTGACAAGCTTTACATTAACTAGGGATAGGAGTGTATGCTTGCAACCATTTAATGCATCATTTAATGCTTGACCTAACCAATATCACTAAGGGATTAAGGTATTAGAGTGGGTTAAGGGTTAAGAACACTACGGGAGTAGGACTTAGCTATTATTGTTGAAGATGCATGTTGGGTAATTTGATGAAGGTAGTAGACAATACATGAACAAGGGTAGGGAGCATTTGGTGTGGATTGCCCTAACTACTTAACCGCTTATATCATTAGAATCCTCCATAGTTGTCCATACATTTATGTTTATATTTAGTCTTTAATCTAGCTTATTCTACACACACACACAACAACAACCTTATTCATTTTATTTGTTGTCCAACTTATTGATTTAATTTATAATTTAATTGGTCAAACAATCCTCATGGGACAATAACTCTCTTATCACTTTATTAGTTGAGCGACCGGTGCACTTGCCAAGTACACAACAAGTTTTTGGCGCCGTTGCCGGGGATTGTTTAAGCCAAATTTATTATAAATTTCTATCTTTAAGGTTGGATTTATTTTGTTACTAACCTGCTTCCAGTGTTTATGCGAGGTACCGCTGACCCCGTGAATCTACAGTTTGATCCTGAGATCGAAAGAACTATTAGGAGGAATCAGAAGTTAGTGAGGCAAAGGAAGGAAGCAGAAGTATCTAGTTCTCGACCACAAGAAGAGGAAGAATCAGAAGAGGAACTAGATATGGCTGAGCCAAACCGAGATTAGCCAAGGCCGGAGGACGAACTTATGGAGAATATCCGTGCTCCATTATTCGTCCGACCGCCTTCCAGCATCGTCAGACCACCCATTCAAGCCAATCATTTCGACATCCACCCATCTCTTATCAGCTTGGTGGAGAAGAATCAATTCAGTGGTGAGGACGATGAGGATCCTCATGACTTTGCTGACCGATTCATGATGATCTGCGACACCATCCGTCATCAAGGAGTAACGGATGATGCCATTAGGCTCCGCCTCTTTCCTTTTGCTCTGAAGGGGAAGGCACTCAGATGGTTAGGCTGTCAGCCTTCTAACAGCATAACCACTTGGGATGAGTTGATGGCAAGGTTCTTTGCTCAGTATTTTTCTATGGAGAAGTATAACCGCATGGTGAATGAGATCACCAACTTCACACAACTCCATGGAGAGACACTTTGCGCGGCGTGGAATCGATTTCAAGAGTTGATCCGGCGGTGTCCTCAATATGATATGCCAGTTGGGAAGAAGGTGCGGATCTTCTTTAATGGTTTGTCATCGAAATCCAAGCTGGTTCTTAATGGAGCAGCCAGAGGCTACATCAGATCAAAAACAACAGCCCAAACACATGAATTGATAAACTCTTTGGCCCGAACAGAGAATGAGAGCATTGCAAGCCAGCCAAAGAGGGAAGTCATTCATTTGGGCAGCACAGACGCAATGTTGGCTGAACAGAAACTTCTATCACAGCAGCTTGCCATCCTCAATGCTAAGATTGACAAGCTAGAGATCTCCAAGGCTTCATCAATCAAAGCAGGCATGGCTGTATGTGAATATTGCCAAGGGGACCATGAGTCCAATGTGTGTCCAACCTTGGTGGGGGCTGATCCAATTCAAGTGAATGGAGTATGGTATGATCACAGGCCACCACAAGGTTATCAAATGAATTATAATCAAGCTTCTGGGAGTGGAAGTAGCTATCCAAGAAGACCACGTGGAGGTGGGTTGGACTATAAGTCTAACCACTACTTGCAACCACCTCTCATCCCTCCCAAGGAGACATCAGAGTTGGAAAAAGCTATGTTGCAGCTGGCCAAGACCACTAATGATCATATCCAGAACACTGATGCCTTCATGAATGAGACTAGGTCTCAATTGAAAAACCAAGGTGCTTCCATCAGAAATCTGGAGACTTAGATTGGCCAAATCTCCAAGCAACTAGCTAAGAGATCACCTGGACAATTCCCTAGTGATATTGTGGTTAATCCTAGGGAACATGCCAAAGCTATCACCACTAGGAGTGGAATCGTCATTGGTCCTAAGGAGAAGACCAAAGTGGTGCATAAAGAGGAAGAGAAAGAAGAAAGTCCACCAGCTGCTACACAATCTGAGAAAGAAGAATCAGTTAGTAGCTCAAAGGAACAAGAGCAAGAGAAAGGGAAGGAACAAGCTTCAGCTGAACCCAAGAAGCCACTGGATTTTTCCAGATTTGAGAAGCCTCCTTACCCTATGAAGATGAAGCAGCAAGCCCAGAAGAAGCAATATGCCAAGTTCCTGGAAATGTTCAAGAAGCTGCAAGTCAACATCCCTTTTGCAGAAGCCTTGGCCAATATGCCACATTATGCCAAGTTTATGAAGAACTTGCTATCTAAGAAGCACAAGCTCCAAGAATGTGAGACAGTAGTCTTGACTGAAGAGTGTAGTGCCATCATACAGAGCAGGGTTCCACCTAAACTCCGGGATCCAGGAAGCTTTAACATACCTATTGCCATAGGTGATGTTAGTGTGGGAAAAGCTTTATGTGACCTTGGTGCAAGTATCAACTTGATGCCCCTTTCCATATGCAAATCATTGGGCATCTCTGAGTTGAAACCTACCAGGGTATCTCTGCAATTGGCAAATAGATCCTTGAGGCGACCTAGTGGTTTTATTGAAGACATTTTGGTCAAGGTGGACAAGTTCATTTTCCCTGCTGATTTTATAGTTCTGGATATGGAAGAGGGGGAGATACTTGTTCTTCTAGGTAGGCCATTCTTGGCTACGGCTAGAGCTATCATTGATGTGACTGAAGGGAAATTAGAGCTGAGGATGTTTGATGAATCTATTGTTTTCAATGTTTTTGATGCTATGAAGGTTCCTCTTGATAAGAATGATTGCTTCTGGATTGATGTGTTAGATGCCTTGATTCATACAGATGAGTCTCCTGAGCAAGAACTTGAAGAGATAATGGAGGCTCAAGATGTGGCTGTCATTGATCAAGCACAAGAAGCAGCAGTGGAGGTGTTAGAAAAGAAGGAAACTGACATTGACCATGGGGCACCAAAGCTGGAGTTGAAGGAATTACCAGCAGCCCTTAAATATGTATTTTTGGGGGAAGACAAGACCTACCCTGTCATCATTAACAGAGGTCTATCTGAGGAGGAAGAAGCTAAGTTTATCAAGGTGCTCAAGGAGCACAAGTCCGCCATTGGATGGTCCATATCAGACTTCAAGGGTATCAATCCTTCATTTTGCACACACAAGATCCTAATGGAGGATGATGTGAAGCCGGTTAGGCAACCTCAAAGAAGGCTTAACCCCATGAAGAAGGCAGTAGTCAGAAAAGAAGTGGTGAAACTTCTAGATGCGAGCATGATTTATCCGATTTCGGATACCGCTTGGGTTAGTCCGGTGCAAACTGTGCCCAAGAAAGGTGGGGTCACTGTGATCCAAAATGATAACAATGATCTGATCCCCACTAGGACTATCACCGGATGGCGAATGTGCATAGATTACCGCCGGTTGAATGATGCCACAAGGAAGGACCACTTCCCGCTTCCATTCATCGACCAAATGCTAGAGAGGTTGGCCGGGCATAAGTACTATTGCTTCTTGGATGGCTACTCCAGTTACAACCAGATTCCTGTAGCACCTGAGGACCAGGAGAAGACGGCCTTTACTTGTCCCTTTGGAGTCTTCGCATACAGAAGAATGCCTTTTGGCCTCTGCAATGCGCCAGCTACTTTCCAAAGGTGTATGCTATCCATCTTCTCTAATATGGTAGAAAAATTTCTAGAGGTGTTTATGAATGACTTCTCTGTGTTTGGGTCTAGCTTTGATGCCTGCTTATTTAACTTGTCTAAAGTCTTAAAGAGGTGTCAAGAGACCAACCTCGTTCTTAATTGGGAAAAGTGCCATTTCATGGTGCATGATGGTATTGTCTTGGGTCACAAAATCTCCTCCAAGGGGATTGAGGTTGATGAGGCTAAGCTTTTATTGATTGAAAAATTGCCTCCACCCGCTAATGTGAATGGTGTGCGTAGTTTTCTAGGACATGCAGGGTTCTATAGGCGATTCATTAAAGATTTTTCCAAAGTAGCTAAGCCTCTTAGTCAATTGTTGGTCAAAGACTCTGAATTTAACTTAGATGTTGATTGTTTAAATGCTTTTAATGTGCTTAAAGAGAGATTGACCACTGCACCTGTTTTGACTGCCCCTGATTGGAGTTTACCATTTGAGCTTATGTGTGATGCTAGTCAATATGCTATAGGAGCTGTGTTAGGCCAACGTAAGAACAAATTGTTGCATGCATTTACTATGCTAGCAAAATTTTGAATGAAGCACAAGTAAATTATGCTACAACAGAAAAAGAAATGCTAGCCATAGTTTATGCCTTGGATAAGTTTCGTTCTTACTTGATTGGGTCTAAAGTTATTGTTTACACTAACCATGCTGCCTTGAAGTATTTGTTGACGAAGCAGGATGCCAAGCCACACTTGTTGAGGTGGATGCTCCTATTTCAGGAGTTTGATTTGGAGATTAAGGACAAAGCGGGTGTAGAGAACAGAGTAGCTGACCACCTATCAAGAATCCAAGAGAAAGAACTCCAAGATAGTCCACAGCTGGAGATTAATGACGCATTTTCGGATGAGCAAATGATGGCTGTTGCAAGTGCTCCTTGGTTTGCTGATATGGCCAACTACAAAGTTGTAGGCGCACTTCCTGATGAATTAACATGGCAGCAGAGGAAGAAGTTCCTACATTATGCCCAGAGGTACTATTGGGATAGTCCATTCCTCTATTTCCAATGTGTTGATGGTGTAATTCGGAGATGCATTGCTGAATTCGAAGTGCCCAAGGTGTTGTGGCATTGCCATGCTTTAGACTATGGAGGCCACTTCGGAGGAAACAGAACACCTCACAAGGTGTTGCAAAGCGGCTATTATTGGCCAACCATTTTCAAGGATGCTAGAGATTTTGTTGAGAGGTGTGATCGCTGTCAAAGAATGGGTAACATCTCCCGTAAAGATGAGATGCCTCTCAACAGCATTCTAAAAGTGGAGTTGTTTGATGTTTGGGGAATTGATTTCATGGGACCATTTCCCAAGTCATACTCCAACCAATACATCTTGGTGGCTGTGGACTATGTTTCAAAATGGGTTGAAGCAGTAGCCTTGCCTACGAATGATGCAAGAGTGGTATCCACCTTCTTGAGGAAGAATATTTTCACATGCTTTGGAGTTCCCAGAGCAATTATCAGTGATGGAGGCACACACTTTTGCAACAAACAAATTGAAGCCCTGCTTACCAAATATGGAGTCACACACAAGGTGGCCACACCATACCATCCACAAACCAGTGGCCAAGTTGAGATCTCCAACAGAGAGCTGAAGAGAATTCTTGAGAAGACAGTTGGGAACTCGAGGAAGGATTGGTCCAAGAAGCTAGATGACGCACTTTGGGCCTACAGAACAGCATTCAAAACGCCAATTGGTATGTCTCCCTTTCAGCTGGTATATGGTAAGTCTTGCCACCTCCCCGTTGAACTTGAGTATAGGGCCATTTGGGCCACTAAGTTTTTAAATTTTGAACTCACCAAGGCTCATGAAAAATGTTTATTGCAATTGGATGAGTTTAGAATTGCAGTTTATGAAAATGCCAAGCTATACAAAGAAAGAACTAAGAAGTGGCATGACAAGAAAATTCACCCCAAGGAGTTTGAACCAGGGCAGCAGGTATTGTTGTATAATTCACAGTTGCGGTTGTTTCCTGGTAAGCTTAAATCAAGATGGTCTGGACCCTTTGTGGTTGTTAAGGTTTTTCCATACGGGACCATTGAAATCTCTCTTCTTGATACACACAGACCTTTTAAGGTCAATGGATGGCGGCTGAAGCCATACCATGGTGGTCTAGTTGATAGGGATGATGTGGCAATCTCTTTGAGCTCCCCTAATCAGTAGAGAATTACCCGTCAAGCTCGTGACGTTAAACAAGTGCTTATTGAGAGGCAACTCAATTATGTGTTTAGGGATATGTTTGAATCTATGTCTTAGGTTAGTGTCAATCATTAGTTCACATTTCTTATAGATAGATTTCATATGCTTAAGTATATTCATTCATGTTGTGTTTTCATTAATGCATGTTCATTTAAGTTTATATTGCATTTTCATTATGAATTGTTGTTTTTCCAAGAGTCCAAGGCCTATATCTGCGACTTTGTGCCTGTACAGAAGGTGTGGCGCCACCACGCCAATTTGACGCCTAGAGCGCCACCTTTCTGGAGAACCGCGCTGTCACCGCCACGTTGGCGCCTAGGGCGCAATTGTCTCTGGAGTCTCACGCTCTGGGCATGGCGTTGGCCCCATAAGCGCCAACTGGGCTTCCAAAAGGCACATGGCGCTGTTGGCGTTGCGGCGACGCCTCAAGCGCTAGATTCTCTGGACTATCGCACTCAAGGCGCGGTTGTCACGCTACCGGCGCTGGCTGGGTTCTTCATTCAAGGTATGGCGCGATCAGCGCCATGGCGGTGCTCCGAGCGCCACATTCACTGGTATGTCGCGCATTTGGCACGGAGCTGGCGCCCAAGGCTCCCTTATTTCTGACATCTCGCGCTGCGAGCGCGGCAGCGGCGCCACATTTAGGGCGCTGTTTTTATTTTTAAATGTGGCGATTCTTCTCCTTCTGTCTTACTATCTCAAGCATCCACCTTCCTCTCTTCTCCCTCTTACCAATTCCGCACAACACCCTCTCCTCCACAAAACCTTTCCACTCTCCTTCATTTCCTTGCATTCACCTCCAATGTCTAATCCCTATCTTCCGTCAACAACCCCTCTCCATTTTCGTCTTAAAGAGCGTCCATCGTTGCTTCGTCGTTATCATCCTTGTGGTAGCATCATTCATATTCATGGGTCGGGACAAGGTATGTTCCTGTTAATGCTTGTATTGGGATGCTTTAACTCAAGCCAATGTAACTTAGGATTCAGAGCACACAGCATAAACTACATACCTGGTTTGCCATAGGAATTTGATTTATTTTTCCCCACATTGTATGATTCATGATGTGATTATATCTCTGTTGTTACAAGTATGAAGTGCTTTTGATGGTTTGCTGCTAGTGGACTTCGATTTCAATTGGTCTGCGGTGAATGTCTTAACTGTTATTGCATTAAGATGTGGCATGTTTGTATCAAGCTGGGCATAATTCCCTCAATAATCAAATTGTATGATCTAAACTGGGCATTGGGATTTGGTATGGAGTGTGGTTTGGGGTTGTGATGCCCAATTGCATTTAGGAACTATTATGGTGTGAGTGTCTATGTATTGCAAGTGTTATTAAACCTCTGTGACCCCTGGGATTGAGTGAATGATTGAAACCCTGAAGCTTATTGTACCCATCTTTGTGGTCTTTTAAGGTTCAACTCATATGGATTTTCTCTTTGTGTAATTAATCTAAGGAACCCTGAATAGCCCTACTGTACCTGCTTTGCTATTATCATATTCCTTAGGATTCAGGTGTCTAGTCTACAACCCTAGAGTTCTATTTGAACAGAAACACCAAGTGGTCTATACATTTTATCCTATTGTCTCTGGCCATACTGTTGTTTTGATTCAATGAGATGTGGTGAGGATCTAAATCTGGGAATCTTGTCTAAAAACCCAGACATTGCCTCCAGTGATTGGTTGTGACATGCATGGCTTACATAGCAAATCATTTTGAATGCCAGCACTTCATGAATTCCTGGTTGTACAAAAATTTAGACATTCCATTGCAATTGGTTTGCTATGCTATATGCATTGTTTTTAATTGAATTCACCCTGTTGCATGCCTAAATCTGGGAATTGTGTTATCCGGGTTGTGAGCTTCACCTTCCATGCTTAACTGGAGTTGAGTTGCTATGGGTCGATGTTGAATTTCACTAGTATGAGCATTTCCATTGAATTGATCTACGTTTTCAACTCTGGTACAATTGTAAACCTGGGTCTGGTGTTCAAATATGTTCTCCATTCTCCTTATGTCACAATTCTTTAAGCTATAGAACTTCTTTGATCACCATTCATATCCCAGTGCTCACTGTTCTGCCCTGAGTTGTTGATTGCCGATCCTTGCTGAAAGATAAATGATTCTTTGCACTTGATTCCCTGTCTCTCTTGCATTAGGGTCAATTATAATCTATTTTTGTGGCCAAAACTAACCAATGCATGCTAAGATAGTCTGTACTTGTTGAACTAAAATGTCTTAACTTAGGAATTCAGTTTACTGCTGTGAAAATAGTATGCATTATGTTGACTCAAGTTTGGGGTTTTTATGCTTAAGATGTCAATTATCAACTCTGGTTTTGGGTTCTGCTCTTGCTTGTACAACCTTGGATGCATTTGAGCATGCCCTGAACCTGAGTCTTATGGTTAGCAGTTCATGTGTTCCCTGCTTCTGGTCTCATTTTGATATTGAGAATGTTGTGCTCCTTTTTGTTCATAATGTGACTTCAGTCAATTTTGGGAACTGAGTATGCATACCTGTTTTCTTGTTGTGTTTGCCGGATACTCTACTGCTTGATACATTATAATTCAAATCTGGGAATTGCTTGTCCACTGTTGCAGACCATATCTGATGATTATTAACCCTGATGTCGTATGCATGGTACATTGGAAAATTCTATTTTTCAGGGAAAACAGGTGGACACCGGCAAGAAGAAAACCTCTTCAGGGAACCCCAACAAGAGGCCACGAACCTCAGATTTTGACAACGGCCAATTCAGGTCCAAGGAGCATCAGGACCGCTTTGACAAGTGGTTTTTGCCGAAGAAGATTATCTCGGAGCGAGTCATCGACTGGGAGGACTTGCCGGAGGACTCTCTCATCAGAAAGGTGATTGAGCGCCGCCAGTGGCAGACTCTAGTGCCCTTTGCTGAGCCGAGCTCTAGCTCTATATTGAAGGAGTTCCTGGGGAACGTGGACCGATCGACGGTGGTAGAGCAGCGGCGCAGCTAGGTCCGAGGCGTGGTCATTCCCTTCTACCACGAGTTCATAGAGAGCTTCCTCCGGCGCAGCTGGGTCCGACGCTGCGGATTCGTGCAGCGGTATAACAGGATGCAGCCCTATCCTTGCACGGGCAAGGCTACTTATAGGGACGACATGACTCAGCTGGCGGACGAGCTCCGCCGAGGCATCACCGGGCGCTTCTCCGCTTGGCGGATGAAGACCGACTTTGATTATGTACCCGAGAAGCTCAGGAGGAACGAGCTGCACGCAGTGTCAGACTTCTGGCCTCTGTTCATGAACTCCACCATTATGTCATCTTCTAACTTGACGAATGTGAACGTGGAGCGGGCTTGTCTTCTATACGTCCTGCAGAGAGATATCAACCTTGATATCTCTTATGCTTTATCTAACCGTATCCTGCACATGATTCAGGACGGCAGCCCCAGATCCCACCTTGCTCACTAATGAGTCACTATTTACCTTTATTTTTTCACCTTTCTGTACTCATTTTAATCCCTGATTTGTGTTCAATAGTTTATATTTTGCACTTTTCTCATTTAGGATTTAATTGGACCGATAATGCAGATTTTAACTAAATTGGATTTTTTGAGTTTAATTATTCCAATTTATATTTTCAGGGTAGTTTAATAATTAAATGGGCTTGGAATTAATTCATGGACTTGAAGATTGGAGTGCCACGTCAGCATCATTTTCCACATCAGCATTTTATTTTCGTTTTATTTTTCTTTAGTGAATTCCTGGGCCAAAATTGTTAGGAAAGGTCCAGGCACTAGTATTTAAAATACTGTGCCCATGCAAAATAGGAGACTCAGCTATTCTCTTTAGATTTTTAGGTTTTTCGTTTTCTGCTGAGTACTCTGCTTATGGTTTTCGTTTCTGTTTGGATTTTTGTTTTCGGAATACAATTTCGTTTCTGCTAGTGTTTATTTTCGTTTCTGCTTCATCTTGCTTTCGTTTTCTGCTTCCAGTATTTTCATTTTTGTTTATGTTAATTTTCGTTTTCTGCTTTTGAATTCTGTTTCTCTTTTAGTTTCGTTTAATGTTCAACTGCGATTCAATTCTTGTTTCTGTTGCAATTTTTGAATTCATGGAAGGCTAAATCCTAGGGTTGGACCCTAGGACAGATTGCAAACCTTTAATGGAGGTTCTCTACACTTGTGATTCTTTTCTGCTTGGTTCTTCCTTGTTGGGCCTCTGTTCTGTATCGTTTCGAATTAGAGTCATGCTTAATGATTCTGAGTTGGTTGATTCAGTAATCTCAGGTTGCTTAATCCTGAGAGATTAGGTCTGACGAGGTTCACGTTTGCTTAATTCGTGTGGGTAAATCTTAGGTTAATCTTCGCTTAGTAGATTAATCCGGATTAACAAGGATTAAGTTAGGATAGATTATCTTTCGTGAACCGAGGATATTAGAGGCGCAATCTGTTCAAGAGTCTGACTTGTTTAATCACTACAATTATTTGTTATTTCTGTTATTCTTGCATTCTGTTAAAACCCCCCATTACACGTTTAATCCCTAACGCAGACAATTGATCCTTGAGAGACGACCTAGGAGTCACTTCCTAGTACTGCATTTAACTGTATTAATTTGACTGAGTATGACCTCGATTGTAACGCCCCAATCCACTAATCAGGGTCATTACCATACACACATCATAATCAAACAGATAATCAATCAGAGTTTAAGCAGTTTGGAAGCATATACTAAAAAGTGGCATCATCAAATGTCATCTGTATAACACTGTACACTATAATATGGTGAATATACATATAAGTTCCTCTGTACAGTACAAAACTATACAATATCCCCTCAGGGTACATCAAAATCCATAACCAAAACAAAATACAAAACATCTGAGCAACATGCTCAAGTCCTCTAGCCTAAGGTGTCCATCAGCAGCTAATCCTGCATAG
>PYAF01006350.1:65608-121978 GCA_007407185.1 Glycine tomentella
AAAGATCAGCCACAAATTTTATACTGGTTCACTTCAAACACTATGAAGCTACATCCAGTTCTTCTACTCAACACTAGAGTAGAGTTCCACTATTGCAAATAATATTCTTACAAGATATTACAAGCCTCTCTTTATCAACCCTAGATAAAGTTCAGAAGTCTAAAACACTATTAGACCCTTAGAGACCAAACCCAAAACTAAGAACACTACTCAGCAACCCTTAGAGAAACACTATCTCTAATCATCATGTAAGAAACCCATTTACAATAAGCCAATCTTTACAAAAATCAATTATAAGATTTACACCCTCAAAGAATAAGGAAAGGTTTCACCTGATAATCCAAAGAACACATGCAAGTGAATGATTCAACAGGTTGAAAGAAAGATTACAGACTCAATGCATTCCTTTCCTTAAGCTTTGAGACTCAATGATGCTTCACTTCTTCAAATCAAAAAACCCATACGAATTTGTGAAGCCTAAATGCTTTTTTAAACTCAGAAATACACTAAAGAAAGCTCGTGAATGTTTGTGATTGCCCAGAATACGAATTATTCAAAAATCACAAAGCACGGGGCAATGTGTTCAATTTATAACAGCTTTCTAACTGAAAATAATTGATTAAACATGCTCCTGTAATCGATTATTTCGCATTTGTAATCGATTATTCCAAGAATGTAATGGATTAAAGTGCTCCTGATATGTTCTGGGTTTGAGCTATGAACAATGTAATCGATTATTCCGTAAAGTAATCGATTAACCAGACACTCATGTTTTTCCAAATGCACTGAGTAATCGATTACGAAATTTGGTAATCGATTAAGACAGACCAATATTTTCAAATGTACTATGTAATCGAATAAAACAATATGTAATCGATTAAATCAGCAGAACATGTTACCCATAGGCATTAGATATAATCGATTACGAATTTCTGTAATCGATTAAGACAGTCAGTATGATTTTTCCATTTTAGCCTATGTAATTGATTAATTCGATATGTAATCGATTACAATGTTCTTGATTTGTTTTCCAGAAGGCATGAAGAATAAAATAATTGATGCCAACAATGTTGTAATCGATTAATGCACGAAAACTTCATTTTTCCAAAAACTTTGATTTTAAAATGCCTTACTAGTTAATTGCTTTTATTTAGACTTTCAATCTAACAATCCTAGATGAATGATTATGCATGATATGCTAATTTGGATTATCAGATAACACATCTTCCCTTTTACATGAATCAAATTGATCTTCATAGCTTTTTTGGCACTTTTCCAATGAGGCATGTTGAAAACACAAAACACCAAAGCTTGATCCTTGTTCATTCATGCATGACTCCTCTTGAATCAACAAGAGTTTTATAACAAAACACAACTCTCCCAAAAGAAACTCTAATGTTATCACGTTGGCATGGCAGCTCCAACAAAAAAGACTTCCCTCCAAAGACAACTACTGCTACTCATCTACTCCCATGAATGAAAGTTCGAGATCATCATAGGTAACAACCACACAGTACAAAATGCAAGGGTGAGTTTATTGTAAAAGATTAACAAACATCAAATGAGAATTAGAAAGAAACACAATAAAAAAATCATCACAATCATTCTCAACAATCTATTGGTTCAACATACACTTAACAAACTAGTCATCGGCTTTTCAACCATTCAAATCAATTATGCTCAGAATGATGCTTGTAACATCCTCAAATTTTTATCTTTAGTTTGTATTAATGTTTGAATTATTTGTGGGATATGTTTCTAAAGCAGTATAACCATGTGATGATATGATGAGGAAACTTATCACATGAAGAACACATGTAATAGTAGTGTGATACAAGAAGGATGGGATAGAAGCTAATGGATCCAAGTGGCAAATTTAGAAGTGTTTAGAATAGACTTAGTCATGATTAGTTAACTTAAGGAAAGAAATAAATCCTAGTCGTCTGGGATATTGGACAAAGGCATAAGACTTTAGATGAATGACACATTAGTAGTTGAAAATAGTATGAACATGTTAGACTATTGGCAAGCGTACCAATGTCGTTGCAAGTTACAAAAATTTAAAAGAGATCGTCTCCACAGGGACTTGAGCTACTCAGTTCTCCCAGATGAAAGTAATCAGTTCAATAGTTATGTACAACAAATATGATCGAAATTTCATGGTTTTATGGAAATAACAGATTTAGTGCGTCAAAATTTTGGAAAATTCTAAAAACAAGTAAAATGAATTTAATTAATTTAAGAGAACGTAGGATTGGGTTTCATCATTCATACCCTCAGTATTCAATTAACATTTACACATATGAATCATTCTCTAACATTAGTGATGCACACATTAATTCACCCCGAATCGCTCCCTCGCATTTGAGAATCCTAAGGATATTTATCAAATATCGATCTCTCGCATATGAAGTAAATAACCCAGCATTACAATCATAATCTTGTGCTATTTGCAATCAAAACTTTATATTCTATTCCTAGCAATGTAACATAAAGAGTAAAATCATTCCGTTCAAATCCTAAGGGCACTTTCCAGTCAAGCTTAGAATCCAATTTCATGAAATTAGTGATCAAGTAGAATGAAGCATCAAGAACAGAATGAAATTACCAGAATGAGTAGAAAAGATTTATACATATATCAAATGTCAAAAGAGATACATAAGGGTACGAAGATTACATCCAATCCTTTGGAGAAACTAACCGATCATTGTGTAGAGCAAGAGATCAATAGAAGACATGACAAAAAGGGTGATCCTCGGCCCGTTTCTACAAAGTTTCCACTCCTTTTCTCTCTTCTCTCACCTCTCTCTATGTTCCTGGTGTTTCTCTCACGTTCCTCCCTCAAAAAGAATGAATTCTCTCCTTCCTTGCATGGCTTTTATAGGAAAAGGTAAGCAGGTCAACACAACTCGCCCAGGCGAGCTATTTACTCATGATTTACTCGCCTGGGCGAGTTATTCCTTAATGTTGAAGATCTTAATTCGCCCAGGCGAGTGATTTGTTCATGTTTTGCTCGCTCAGGTGAGTTAATACTTAGCCTTGAAGAAACTTCATTAGCCCAGGCAAGCCTGGGCAAATTTAACTTCCAGAAATTTCTAATTTTGACCTTTTTTCCCTTTTATCTAGAGGTTGTTTTGGATGCCATAGATACATGTTGAAACATCAAAATTGAATGGATGAATCTTCCAAATGTAAACAATAACATTTATAAATGTGCAAAATATAAAAACAACTATAATTAGGGGAAGTTTATAAGAAAACTATTGAAATCAAAAGATAAGTGTTAACATTATAATCCTCGAATAACTAAAATATGGCACTTATCAGAACATGATGGAGATCCATTGCAAGCTAAAGACCTAGAAGGAAAGCTTGAAGAACTTCCTTTGGTGAGCCTTAAAGGACCTATGACAAGAGCTAGAAATCAAGCACTTCAAGACCATATCCAAGCTAACTTGTATCTCTTGGAAAAGCATGAAGAAGCACACCAACTCAATGGAAACACAAAAGAAGTGTTGTCTGTTTTAATAGATTACCAGATTCCTGTAATAGATTAAAAGCATCTTGAAAAATAGTTTCTGATACCTTTAATCGATTACCAGATGCCTGTAATCGATTACATAAGCATCAGGAAATTTAAAAAATAAGACTTGTCTATTTTAATCGATTACAAGACATCTATAATCGATTACATAACTTTAAAAGTGTAAATAACTCTATTTTAATCGATTACAAGTGTGAATTAATCAATTACAAAAACATAAAAACTGCACTGCACATGTTGGGTCAACCAAGGGTCATTTTGGGAGAAGCTTGCACTTCAAGCTTCATTTGGACTTCATTTCAATTTGCATTTTCCTTACATTTAGTGACATTTAGCTTGTAATTTTGTGGCTCTTATAAGGGGCCAAAACTGATTGTAACTAACTTTGGTTCATTAATATAATTCTGAAACTTGTTGTGAGAGTTTCTCTCTTGTTCTTGTTCAATAACTTCTTGAGTCTTATCAATGGCTTCCCAATGCTATTGTGGTGATTCTTCCTAGATTTATTGGAGAGCTTCTCCATGGTGTCTTCACCTTCATCCCTAACCTTTCTTCCATCTTCCATTTCTGCAATTATAAACCTCTAAATAGACCCATTTCACAAAAAGTGTTGATTGCTTGTGTTCTGAAGTTTACTTGAAGTTTGGGTTTCATTGCAATGTAGATTTGGGAAAACTAATGGCTTTGGGTTCAGCTATACATCATAGCTTCATCTTAGCTAGACATCAGAAAACACTTTGGCTTTTTATGCAACCATGAAAACTTTATGTTTTAGAAAACTTTTCTCACAAAACTTATGTTTTTATGAAAACATGGATGCAAATACATGTATGAGTTTTATGCAAAGGATCATTGGTAGTCTCCCTTAGACATACACAAATTACAACTACCAATCAATTGATTTGGCATGTAAAAAAGCCTACATACTTAGTTGCCTAAGAGACTTAGCTTCTTAATCCTCTTGAGCTCCCCCTGACTCTAACAATCTCCCCCTTTTTGGCTTTGATCATGCCAAACTTTAATTGAACATGTTGAACCTTAGTGTTCTTCTTAGGAGAGAGTTTCCAGAAGCTTTAACCTAAAACCTGAAAAATAATAAGCCTCTAGCCAAGACCAGGTGTTAAGTATTCTTTGCATAAACTCAAAACATCATAAACATATGTATTGATCCCCCTTTCTTATGTTATTTCATATCACGTTAGATGAAGAGCAATGCTTATTTTTAGTTAAGTAAGAGCAGAAAATCAGAGCATAAATTTATCATTTATCATTCTTTATCATTCATCTCCCCTTATATTCTTTTATTCAGCACCCTTCGTATGTTCAGTTATATGTTCACATTTTTTCTCTCCCCCTTTTGGCTTATCAAAGTCAAAATATACCAGTTATAATGAAATATGCAAAGGAAGATAAACATAAACCGAATTTTATTGATTAAGTGAAAGTACAAAACATGAAGGTAAAACATCAAAGATAATTGCTGAACATGAGAGAATAATAAAAAAAAAAAAAAACACCCAGAAGCTAAACAAGACAACCACTAAGCTAAGGATTATCAAAGTCTCTAAGACTCATCCTAGTCTCAATATTTTCCAATCTAGCGGTGATGTCTTCCAAAGAGGAATGAACATCAGCTGAGTGTTCATGATGCAGAGCTATCTTTTGAATCATGAGAGATTCAAAAGGATTCCACTGCTGATCAGCAGGTCCATCTTCAGCATCTTCCTCATCAGCTTCTTGTTCCTCATCTGCACCTCCTTGAGGAACTTAAGCTCCATCCATTGTCCATCCATTTGGAGTTTTCATCAAACCCAGCATGGTGAGATGCTTTGTAGAGATGAGGTTGGTGATGTTGGTGGTATTGTCAACAATCTCATTTGACACAACAATCCCAAAGTAATCAATAAACCTTGAGACCAAAACAGCATAGGGGAATTGGTAGCTAAGCAACCTTCTAGGCAGAGATGTAGAGACTTTGGAAACAAAAAGGGTACTACATCCAGGTAGAGATGTAGAGACCAGGTGCACATTGGAATTGATCGTGCATTGTTTAACGTAAGACGATCGTAGTGTACTACACTCGGTTAGGGATGTAGAGACCATGTGCACACTGGAATTTCCTCATGCATATATTGTTTGAATGGTTACTTGCTTATATATATATATTAATTTTATAGAATGTATTTGTGAAGCACTAACGTACTAACTTATTGAATGGTTTAGTTTGCCTATTGAGAAATTTATTTCTCACTAATTTGTTTTTTTATAGATGGCATCCCTAATAATATTCCTTGATGCTTTGGAATGGTGGTGGGATCGTGATGAAGCTAGAAGTTGTTATGTTATTACTATGCAACATGTTATCATGTTTATGTGTATTTTGGTGCACTCTTTCCTGTTTATGTACTTAGTTCTCCAATTTCTTCACATGTATCCTGATCCGCATATGGAGCCAATTAACACACCCTCTAGTAGCAATTCTATGCATCCTTCTTTTGTGCCCATTCCGGTAGGTACTGTGGATCCTAGTGATGAGTCTGATCCTGAAGAACTAGAGGGAAGTTTTGCAGACAATTTCCGCAATTGTGCAAGTGGTTCTCATGGTCCCTGGAATCCTATTAGGGGTTAGCTCTACTAGTAAAATGGATGCTTCCACTATTAGCTAGTACGTTTGTATATAGTGTTTGTTAGAACTTATGGTTTGTATTAACTTTACATCTCGCACTTTAATTAGGGTGTATGGTTTGCAATCTATGAACTTACGGCCTGTATGTAAATTATGGTGTGCAATGTAATTATAATGCATATTATGTAATATAAGAGTGTATGTATTATCTTTAAAACTATACTGACAAACTCTCATTTAAAATAAATAATAATAAAAATTTAATTTCTAAAACTATATTAAAATGTTACAGTGCTTGCACTTGACTCAACTCTTAAATGCAATATGGAACCATTCGTCAGGAAATAGCCTAAGCGTATCCTCATGACACATTCACTTAGGAAAACTTAGCAGCAACTGTCGAGGTCACACAGTTGTGCACAAACTACTCCCCCCATGTTGGTCAGCATGAGTCTCAAGGGTGTTCCAAACCGAGTGATATGCCCTTAAGTACCAGCATTTTTCCTCATGAAAAACCACAGGTATTTACTAACAAAGTTTATACTATTTCCACATAATTATGCAGCGTGAAACATGGGCTCCAACAATGCACTGGCCTTGAATAGTTAAAAATCTTAAACAATCCCCTTCCCTCACCAGGGACGCTTAAAAGTTTTAAGCCAAATCTCTTCTTCTCTTTCCAATGATATTCAAACAGTCACTGCACTCCCATGTACATACACAACATCCGGTCATCTCACTGACATCATCAACATCAACATGATCTCATCTCAATATCATCATCAACATCAACATGATCTCATCTCAATATCATCATCAACATCATGTCATCTCAATGTCATCATCAACATCAACATCATTTCATCTCAATGTCATCAACATCACAATCAATCACATTCCACATACATTCATATAAACTCATATCTAGGATTCAAATTCTGCAAGTCTTTAAACAACATAACAATAATTCGTAATATAACGAAATCAATATTTTTAGTGAAAAATTCTAAATTAAAGAGAAGAAATATAGTATACAAAACAAACTCTTAAGCCCATTCAAATTTTAACAAAAGTAATAGTAGGAGAACAAATATAAAATTTTGGGCTGAGTCTCCTCCATAATTAAGACTTTTTCCCAAAATTCCAACCAACACAACAACAATCTCATCCACAGTTTAATTCATCAATCGTAAATATATCGCATCTCATTAGTTTAAAACACAACTTTTTTTGAAAACTAATATGCAATAGGGACAACATACAATCTCATAATTGGGTTCCCAAACCCTAACTATTGTCAAAAGCTATAAACAAACAATAAACTCCTCTCACCTATCTATATCTCTCTGATAACTCCTCGCAGCGTCGTTCAGAGATGTCTTAGATTCACGTCCATTGGTCCAAATGCAGAGCTCTATATATTAAATTGAAAATAATTCAGAATATATTTTAAAGACAAGTTCAATTCTAACATTCGAGGTCAAATACCCATTCAATTTGTAAAAGGGGATAAAATGGTGTGTTTAGGGTTCACATCAAAGAGACATCATTTTGAAATTCCCATCATGCCAATGTGATCAAGGTTCAACAAAGGTCATATAAACAAATCAATTTTATAAAAAACAACTTTTACAACGTCTCATTTGCAAGGGTTTTTCAAAGGAAACGTGAAAACATCCAATAACGATAACCAAATCACAAGGGATGCAAGAATATGCTCAAACTAACTAGGAAAATTCATTGAAGTCACGGTTGCTTCAAAGAAATCGTGAAGGGAGGGTCAAGAGCTTCGTTCTCTAGCGATTCTTCTAGTTGGGTTTTGAGGATTTCGCTCCGATTAGCGTGTTCCACTCTATGCGATGGTCCGACGGCAAGCGGTGGCTGCTTGTGGTGGTCTTCGATGGTCGTGGATAGTGGAGAAGGATGTTTGGGGATTTTGAGCGAGGGTTTGGGGAGAGAGAAGGACAAATATGTGTTGTTTCACACTGTTGTCGCATTTAAAATCCTGCAAAACTCGCTTAGCGAGCTCGTCTCACTAAGTGAAATTCAGTTTTTGGCGCTAAGCGAGAAATTTAGTACTAAGCGAAATTTCTCTTCTGGCTAGAATTGCACTTAGCTAGCCGGTGTCACTAAGTGAATTACTTCCTCTGGAAAGAATTGAGCTTAACGAGCAGGTGTCGCTAAGCGAATTATTTCCTATAAATGGAACTGTGCTTAGCGAGCTAGTGACACTAAGCGAACTATTCCAATGCAGATCAAACAAAGTCCACTCAACCTAATACCCACACAAAGTAGTTGCACATGGATAAATCACACAACACTTCAACTAATCCAAATTAATCAAGCAATCAAACAATTCAAGCAATACATCAAACATTTATTTTCAGTTATCAAAATTCCAGGGCGTTACAAAGGCTAACCTTAAATTTTAACACCCAAAGAACTCATTTTTTACCTTAAAATTTCAAGAAACACAACACATGCTCCAATTCTATCCGAGGAAGTAGCTACAAATATTTGAACATCAAAACAACATTCAATGAAGCTTAGCTTTCAAAGACAACAAGGTTAGGGTTCAAGAAGTGGAAAGACCCCTTTACCCTGATGAAGTTATACGAAATGACTTAGATGAACAAAGAGCTCAAGTCCTTTATGTCTCAAACTTCTAAGAATGAAAATGAAATTTTTGAGCCATAGAGGATAAGCTTGCACGAATTTGGTAAAGAAAACAAGAAGAGAAAAAAGAGTAAGAGCTCCTTACCGATGCTTTGATGGAGGAGACCTCAAGAACACTTGTATCAAACTTTAATAAAATGCGTTAGAGTGGCTTCCTCTCCCTCTTGTGAACTCGTAAAAATGAGGAAGAAATGTCCCAAAATTTGTTTTTAAAGAATTATGAAGATAAGATTTAAAAGAAATTTTATTAAGCCTAATTGACAAGCTTAATTGACACCATGATTGACTACTTGGCAGCCAATTTTAACATGCCAAGACATGCCTCTTATGGGTGTTATTGCTTTTGAAATTTTAGCCAAAAATGGATAGAGTAGACATATGCAAAAATGATAAAAAAAAATGGTTTTGCCAAAATTGGTAAATCCAATCTTAAACATCTAGATTAATGCACTAACTTCCTAGATTATTGTGCTAATCTCCCTAGGAATACGTGTACTCAGAGTAAACCTCACGCAGAGATAAATTACACTGCATCTCAATGAACACAAAAATGATAAAGACTACTTTTGCCAAAACTAGTAAATCCAATCTTAAACATCTAGATTAATGCACTAAATTCCTAGATTATTGTGCTAATCTCCCTAGGGATACATGTACTCAGAGCAAACCTCACACAGAGACACATTACACTACAACTCAGTGCATAGTGCAATTTTTGCACAAATGGAAATCTAACTCAAACAGTTTCTATTTCTCCGTCAAATGGTGATAAAGATGCACTGCCAGTACATTCCCCTTCGGTGAATATGACCTTCAATCACTCCATTATAGAGAAACTTAATGGTAGAACTATTTTCTATGGAAATCTTAGGTTGAACGTGTGATTCGTGGTCATCGTCTTTACCATTTCTAATGCGATTTGAAATGATTGTAGATCGTGATGTTGGTTGCCTCACCAAAGCATATCTTGCATGAGAGCAAAAAGATCAGTTGTTGCTCTCGTGGCTACAATCTACAATTTTTGCACTGATGCTTTGCAAGTGCATTGGTTGCTTAAATTCATGGTTATTGTGGGACAAAATCCACAATTATTTTCATACTCATACAAATGTGAAGGTGACGCAACTTCGCATTGAACTTCGTCAAATTTCTCTTCAAGGTTAATCAGTTTCTAACTTTCCTTTTGTGATTCAAAATATAGTAGATTCTTTTATTGCTATTGGAAATCCTATTTTTGTTAAAGAACACATTGACATTATCATTGAAGGCTTACCAAAAAATTAGGAGTCTTCTATTGCATTCATAAGCAATAAAATGGAACTTTCTTCTATTGATGAGATTGAAACGGTGCTTGTTGTACATGAATCTCAAATTTAAAAGTTTTGAAAGAAAAATGTTGCCTCTATCAATGTTGGATCGACCTCTACTGCACCTTTGATCTCTAATTTAGACTCGATTCAAGCTAATCTAGTGCAAGAGAACACTAATCAGGCTCAAATGACAAATCAAAATTAGTATTTGAATTATTTCCAAACTGATAAGAATCAATTGTGAAGGAAAATATCATAAGAAGGGATATTGAATTGTGATTTTTGAAATTTTCTAGACCTTTTCACAAACAAAAAGCTACATATGAAAAACGGCTTTGAAAGACAGATAAAAGGTTTTTTGCAAACAAACATAATTAGACCATTGAAACCAATTTTGTGAAAACGTATTTTCAAAACACAAAGTCAAATTTGAACTCGAGGTCATTTAAACAAAAAGTGAGATGAAAATCTAACAAGAAGTTTTTTATATTTGTTTGTCTCTTCCACTAAGACTACATCCAGTTCTTGGTAAAACTACCAAGTTCCACTAATGTCTCAAAGTTACAAGTATTTTTCACGGCCACTTATGGCTCTTAAAAACCAAGATTATAATTGAGCATGAACAATCTAATGTTCTTTGTTCTACCAAGCCATTGCTGGCTCCAAAACAAATCAAAAGATTTGTTGTTTGTTTGACTCACTGACTTTTTCTTAATCGTATCACAAACGGATATACAATCTAAGCACTTAGTCTTTTCTCTTAAGATGTTCAAAGTGTTTTGAGATCTTTTGAACTTTACACAGAATGTAAAGAAAGATTTTTTACAAGAATAATTCAAAAAGGATAGTGCATAGGTTCGTAACTTCATTTCTTCAAAGCTTATGGTATTTATAGGTCTTCTTCTTTAAGTGCCTTTTGTCTATAAATAGATAAAATTATTCACTTGAGCTCGTGTCTGAAGATATGACTGTTGAGGCGTTTAATGCTTGCATGTCGTTTTCATGCTAGAAAAACCACTCTCTTTAGCTTCCTTGAAGAATACTTTAGCATGAAACCACTTGTTTTTCATCAAAATAGGTCTATCATAACAAAGCGCATCTTGTGATATTGTTTGAACTTCAAAGTGTTTAATGTTCCTTTAGTCTTCTTGATTTTGACAAATCCTAGGAGAATATTTTATAAGACAATTCCTACAAAACGAATCTCAAACACAGTATTAAATGAAGTTCTTAAATGCCATATCAAATCAGAATAAATGTATGCTTTCATCTGAGACTTCATATGTAGATTCAATGTTTACAAATTGATTGCACATAAGACACATCTTTAAACCTTTTTATTTACTGCATCTACTTAAAATAATTGAGGATCCTTATTCGTCTTAAGACACAAATGTCCTTTGACTTAGCACCAATATCAGCAATCAAACTTTTGTAGATACTCAATGTCACATATACTTTCATCAACATAATCAAATATAAAATAACACAAATTCTCGTATACATCAACATCATATATATATATATATATATATACATATCAAAAACATATATAATCATTACCAGTCAACATGAGTCATAACATCCAACCATGACTCTACTCCATGGAGTTTCAACACAATATGAGAGGTCCGTCATGAGCCTCATCCCCTAACATGGTTGCACTCTCTAACCATTCAGGGAGTCTCTTGGGCTGACCCTACAGAGGAAGTGTGGTTTTGTAGAATATAAATAAGTGTAGGTATTAGCTTACCTTTGTAGGTTTGCAAGTCCATGCATCTACAGGGATTCGCCCACTTGTCTATTCTATAGGTCCATTCTCGTTAGCCACCATGAAAACCTCTAACACCAGGTTGAGATCCCACCTAACACGCTCAACTTACGTACCTACTCATTTGTTCATGCACCAATAGTGCACCTACTACATACCAATGACAATAGTACGTTTCTATGCACCTATCGTGTATTAGTGATAACAATAGTACATTTTCGTGCATACACTGTGTACCAATGGCAACAACAACAACTCATTTCTTATTCACCAAAAGAGTCAACTAAACCTCTTAAGAAGTAGTTTTCACCACTTTGACACAATATTCAAAGTTAAAACATAGGGGTGGTAAATATCATAATCTTATTAATAATCCATTTCAATTATCAAAATATCATAATCTTATTAGTATTTCATTCAAAATATCATCAACCTAACCATGATATTTATTCACCTCCTCAAAGTATCAATATCTCAACAACAATATAATATAATGTTCTCAATAGTAATGAAATTGTGATACACACACAAACACACATGTGTGTGTGCGTATTTCATCAATAAAGACATTTCCCACCTAGAAATCTTGCAATCACCTCACCAAAATTGTATATTTATATGAATTACTCGATCTCAAATTGTAAAAAAAACTTCAACGTAATAATAAGAACTCATAAAATCATATTCTATGCACTTAGGATTGGTTTAGAAACTCTCAAAAAGTTTTTAGGATAAATAGAGCATTCTAGCTAAATTTAGCTTGGCCAATAAATTTAGCTTGAGCTAAATTCGTGAAGATCCAACTTCATTGAGTTTTAGCTTCATATAAATTTGTGCAAACCCATTCTATCAAATTTTAGCTTATCTAAAAATCGTAGCTCAACTAAATTCTTGTAGACCCAATTCTATTAAATTTTAGCTTGGCTAAAACTGAAAATTCTGCAACAAAAGTTCTTCAAAAATCCAAGCTTTTAACTCCCATAATGGTTGCCCAAGCATCCAAACTCACAATAAAATATCAATAAATAACCCTTGAGCTTCTAATCACTAAACCCCAACAAAATAAACCAAGATTCAAACAAAACAATTCATGACCATCATAAAACAATGAAAAAGGGTTAGCTTCCCTCACCTTATAAGCTTTCCCCCCCAAGTTATGTTTTGAAGAAGTAAAGGGAAGAAGAGGGTCTTGAGCTCTAAGGATTTCATCCAAACAACAACACCATCCCATCATACCCATGGAATACAAGCCAAACAACACTCAATAGGAGGTTCTGTAACAAAAACTCACCTTTGGTAAATCAAAGGAAGGAAAAGAGACAAGAAAGAGAGCTCACCTTCCATTGATGGACTCAAGAACAAGAAAAAGGAAAAAACAACTAACCATGAGGGGGACTCAAGTCATAGCTTAAAGGAATTTCATGGGAGGAGGAAGGAAAAGGGAAGAAAGAAAGTAGAAGGAAGCTTTAAGAAGAATGAATGAGATAAGGAGAATCTTCCTATGTTTATGAAGCTTTGGAAAACAAAGATTTTTGCTAATTGCACTCTACTTCCTCTAAATACACCCCTCACTTAATTTAAACTCACGCATATATCTTAAGTCTAATTTTCGTGAAATCAACTGACAATTGCTTTTTACACCTTATTTTGTGTGCAACTATCTTAGTTTTTCTTTAGAGTTTTTGTTCATAATTGGGGTTTTTGTTAATAAATTATATAAAATGATTTTGAAAACTTAAAAAGATAGTTTTTTATGTTTTTTTGTGTAAATTTTTATGTTGCAAGAGCAAATTTTTACCAATCAAGAAGTGAAGAGATGTAGAGATGATGTCATTATAATGAGATATTTTTTTTCCACAACGAAACAAAATACTTGATTAGTGGGAGCTAATAGAGAATTCGCCTTAGTGAAGTTGTACTTCACTACAACAAATATAAAGAGTTGAAGACCTTGAAATCAAGAGAAACTCACCTCAAGTTACACATTCGCCTCAACTAATAGAGGTCTAGAGGCATGAAGATCAAGTTCAGAGTCCTTAGTTCATTAGCGTAATTTCACTGCAACAAAACTTCTTTGAGGCATAAAAAAATAATGTAATCTCAGCTCTATTAAAAGAGCTTATAACGTCACTGTAACAACTTTTGGTTCATTTGATATATTCAGAAATAGAATCTCGTAGTTTTTCTCTCTTCTATCTCTTCCTCTATTGTGGTCATTGAGGTTCGATTTGGATCCTTCATGATCCAAATGAGCTAAAATCTACAGTTGTTGAGTGACTGAAGTAGAATTCAAGTATGTATGATTTGTTTTCGGATCAAATCTCGTAGTTAATGTGATCTTATTTTAGTTCTATGCTTAGATGCATGTTAAGAGTGATTAACCTAGCTTTTGGGGATTTGGATTGTATGAAAACAAGTTCAAGTCCTAGATCTGAATTGAAGTTGTGCAAGGCTTTGATGCCAGGAATGGAGCAAATCCTTGTATTTGCAAATATTCATTGATCTTATTCAAGTTTCTAGGTTTTAGTCATTGTAGTTTTGATCTTGGTTGCATTGAATTAGGAGCTTGATTAGGAATGAGTTGCATATGAAGAATTCTATGGATTTCATCTCAGAAACATTTTGATCTATTTAATTCATTTTTGCTCCAAAAATTGTGTTTGCAAAACCAAAATCAGTTTGGTTTCGCTATAGCGAATTGATGCCTTGATATAGTGAAACATTTCTTTTCTAAAAACTAAAACTCTGCGCATTCTCCACAATGAATTGGCAACTCATTACAGCGAATGAGTGTAAAAGTTTGTTGATTTCTTTATGTTGCATATAGTCTCTATAGATATGATAACTCTTTATTCTTACTGATTCTTTTCTACAAATTACACTAGGTTCACTTGCCTATTATGTTTGAAGTACAACACCAACTAAACATACAAGAACACATAAATCAATCACTCATTTTTATTAATTAACTTATTAAGAATAATAATTTAAATTTAGTCCCCCTTGTGTTATATATCAAGCACTTAATGTACATTATGAAAAACAACAATGTTATATTTGGCCTTAAACAACAAGGATCCATCCTTGTTCTTGACTATACAATCATTTTTGTTGAAGAAGGCATCATGCCCATTGTCACACAATTGACTTATGCTTAGTAAATTATGCCTTAATCCTTCAATAAACAAAAACATTATCTTTAAAGGGGTGATAAACCACTTTTTGAGTGAGTTTTTGTGTCATTTTCATGCATTTTCTTGGCAAAACTCATGTTTGGGCACTAGTTTGGTCTTGCAAAAGTATTGTCGTTCAATTAAGTAAAAGAGTTAGAAATTCCCTATTTGTTAAAGATTTTAAGACTCTATCACTTGACTACGGCCGTGGTACATTCATGAAGGTTGTGGTAAGCAGTATGGCTTTGGAAAAATGATAACACCCCTTCTGAATAACGTCAGCTTTCTGATGATGGTCGTGGTAAACTCACCACAGTCGTCGTCCACAACCATGAGGGTTGTAAGTCGTTCCACAACATCCCAAAGCTTTAGTTTCACAAGTTTTCGACCACGACTGTGGTGGAGTTTAGCATGATCGTAGTGCACCTTTCTAGCTGATATCTTTAGGAAACTATAAATAGGGGATTTTTTTTGTTGTATCTTGGATATCTTTGACCTATTATATGAATTTGAGAAAACTTTGACGGGGTTTTGAGAGTTGTGAAGCAGGGATAATACCATCAAGACATATCATTATCATCATTCTTACTTTTAATTTTCCTTTCCCTAAAATTCTCAAGTTCTCACTCAATAAGTTGAAATGATTATATTATTTTTTGTAGAGGAAATGATTAAATTATTTAAACCTTCCTTTACACATCTTACCTATCAAAATATCAAATTTCACGTAAAAAAAAAAAAAAAACTCCAAAACTTTCCCTACTCAAATTATCTCAACCAATGAAATATTGCTTTTATCAAAATTTTGTAATTTTTTTTATTTCTAAAATTTTAATTATATATTTAATTATATATTTAATTTTTCCATATTTATAACTAGTCCTAAATATTTAATTATATATTTAATTTTATAACTAGTCCAAAACTTTCACGTAAATTATTTTATAACTAGTCCTAAATATTTAATTATATATTTAATTTTTCCATATTTATACAAATAATGAAAACAATGCTTGCTACTTCATTTGAAAATTAAAATCCAGAAAGATAGAATTTTGGAAAGTTCTTCCTACTAAATACAATTCATATTATTTGACGCATAGGCTATATCTAGGCATGTGTGTTATTAGGTTATTCTATTTGTTATTATACTTAGATTGGTGTCATAAGTGATAGTGAATAGTAAGATCATCTAGGCACGTGTGTTCTTAGGTTATTCTATTTGTTATCATGCTTAAATAGGTGTCATAAGTGATACTAAATAGTAAGATCAAGTGTTTAACATAGTGTAATTGATTACATAGTTTTTTAATCAATTATAACATGTGACAACCTTGCCTAAGACTTTGATTTTGTTGAAACAAAGCTATCCTCATTAGGATAACGATTACAAGGTTTTAGTAATCAATTACTATATTTGTGTAATCAATTACAAAGTATTCTTAAAAACTTCATTTTCTCTGTGTGTGCGAATTAATCGATTACCACTATTGTGTTATTGATTACAAAAGCATGTCAGAAGCTAATTTGACATATTGCAAGCGTGATAATTGATTATCGTAAACTCATAATCGATTATATCGAATTGCAATTTGAAGATTGGTCTTTATGACTGAAAATTTGATTACCAATTTACTGTAATCAATTACCACGATATGAAAATGCATAACAAGGGGTATATGAATGAAATAATCGATTACCAGGGTTTGATAATCGTTTATGGCGGTTATAACTATTTTTATTATAAATACTCATCTTGTTATTTTCCTTATGTGACTCTTTGCGAGATAATATTTCACATATTAGTTAGAAAGAGTCTCAAATGGATTTGAAGACATTTCTTCAAATAAGATCATCTTGCCAAAGATCTAGCATTCAACATCATGAGATGAACACCATGGATTGAGCTTGAAGATATTCTATCAACGCATTAAGGTGTATTCATTCCTTTTCTTGCATTTCATCTTTGATTCTGATCTTGGTTAGGGCTACCAAGAGGGTTGTTGAACTATAGGGTTCAACTTATAGGATTTCTTTTGTAGGGTTTAGCTTATAGGATTTCTCTTGTAAGGTTCAAGGACGTGAGGGTTGTGATAGATATTTGTTTGTGCATAGTGTTTGTAAAGGGATTTCTCTATAGTGATTTTTCTAAGGATTCTTCGAGCAAACTAGATGTAAGTTTTCTAAAAAATTGAACTAGTATAAACCCTTTATCTTGATTATTTCTATCACTTATCTTGTTATTGCATTGATCTTGAAATTCAATTGAATTGATATTTGCAATTGTAATTGAATAAGCCATTAAAACTTTGTTTTTAAACAAGAAGCAATTGTTTTTCTTTAGCAAGATTATTCTTGTGATAAATATTTTGAGGAAAACCTTGATTCCTGATCCAACAAATAGTTATCATCTTTATTAGAGTTTGTTGTTACCATTGATCCACGCATAAGAGCAATGATTTTTTTGGCAGGTCTTGGTTTTCTCAATTTATGAAACAAGGCAATGATTTCTTTGGGAGATCAGCCAACCATTGCATACAACTTGATCGGACCTTTAGAACTAAATGACAAAAAGATGAAAAGAATCTCCCCCACTTCATTGTCGTCTTTAAGCTTCATACAGTCATACTCACACAATACCCTCTTAGAAAGCAATATTTTCTCACTAATTTTAATGAATTTAGGACCATTAGGACATTCAAACAATACCCTCTTAGAAGTTGATATCACATCACCATCATAATACACATTAACGACGACTCCCTCCATCTTCAATCTAATATGGTTAAAGATCCAACATAATGCATTGAGCTACCTCATACCACTTGTATTTACTAGCATCTTGTATTGTTCTCTCGTGAGTCAATTATCAACAACCAAGATTACATCGAGTCCTACAAGGACATTGTTGGCTTGTCAGCCTGTCATAAATATGGTTGTTAAATCACAATATAAAACATTAAGAGGGCTCTGTCTCAAGTGTCCTTTGTGACCGGTCAACCGTTAGGGTCAAGCAGAACCGTTGTTGCCTGATGGGAACTACCCCCATATTGCTATCAATGTCTTCAAAACACTTCTTTTATTTAAAAAATCATTTTTTATTAAAAAAAACACATGATTTTGTTGTACAATAGGGGTGAAAATAAAATTACAAAACAGAATCATAATTGGATTGCATATTTGTGGGTGGAATCAAATAACACAACACAATCATGATTCAGTAATGTTATTAGGGGTGACAAAATTGTACAAAAAAATATGTTTTTGTTGTGCAATTGGGGCATTAAAAAAAACATCGAAAACATACTTTCATTTTTTTTTCATCTCCTAATTACATAACGGAAACACGATTCTGTTATGCAATTTTTCAAGGGGCAATTTCTGAATATGACTAAAGTTCACCCACGTGGGTAGTACCAATAGCAATTGTAACACCTCAAACTTTAAACTGATAAATATTGCTTGAAAATGCTTTAATTTAATTTATTTTAGAAATACGCGTCACTTTTTTTAACCATCACTTATAAATAATAAAAACATCTTCCTGTACTACTTTTTTAAAAACAAAACATGATAATCGAAAAATGCCAAATAGTTGCATTGAATTTAAATAAATGAAAATGTAAAGTATTTTAGTTTTCATACATAAATAAAATAAAACTTGTAGTGTCACAGAGAAATATACGGATACATCCCATAATAGTATGATAATAAACAAAATACAATTTTCATCCCTGCTACAACAAAATACATATTTGTGGAGAAAATATCTCTCAAAATACATCAAAGTAGTAAAGAAACTAGGACCGTAGCCTACCACTTATCACACTAGAAATACAGAACTAACTAAGACATATCCTCAGAAGAATCGTCACTTTCATCCTTAGTCGTCAGTTCCAACTGTCTCAGTAGTTCTTAGTACTCCTTCATCTCCTCAGAAGATATGACATTCTGAATGGTCACCTTGATCCTCTATCAGCTGGCACTACGTGGACTCGAGTATGACAAGTGTAACGTGTAGTTCGTGTTATGATGCAGGGCCATACCCGCTCTATTTGTGAGCTACACTAAGCCCGCAGACTCCTCGGTGTACTCGACATCGTCAGTAGCTGAAAATTGTTGGTTGTAGGGGTGAGTCCTTCGCTCCTCAAACGCCACAAACAACATGAAATAGTAAAACAAAATTAAAACATACAATCTATGAAACCACTGCGTGTAGTTATCTAAACAAACAACACTCTCGCATTCTAAGCGCATAACTATCACACTTAATTCACAATAGGGCCCAATCACTACCATCAATCCTCCCAGGTCTTGATGGTCTTACAAAAATCATGTGGATGACAATCGGGGGTGATCGATACATACAGATACACCATACATTGACCCCTCATCTCCCAACTCAAAAATCATAGTCCCGAAGCTCGTCAAAAGTAGCAAAGTGAGGCCTATGAGTTACCCGCACCAAATGAGTGCACCAAATGCCAGGTAGTCACCACTCATTAATTTCTCTAGGTTATTCGATCCTCTCCACCCACTACATCCTAGTGTATCTTTGTCCATCATCCACTTACCTCATCTTCTCACAGGAGGAAATAAAATCATTGGTTCTTTACTCTATGCCCAGTCCTCTTAAATCTTTCCACCACAATGCATGTGCAGTCCTCTTAGCACGTACATCAACAAATGCATAAAAGCAAGCAAACAAGAAAGAGAAACGAGGCTTAGGCCTACATACTACTCTCAGGGATCCAATCGTGGACCCTTAAGTGGTAGAACTACTTGTCCCACACAAACAGTTGGACAACATAAAGGTTGTACTTATAGTAATCTAAGCAAACATAACAAATAATTTGTCGAGGGTCAAACACCCTCGGACCCAAATCACAAAGCGTACAGATAAAAATGAAAATATGCACACACACACACATAATAGTAAATAAATTTGCATGCCACAAATATAATTGTCGAAGTTCACACTCTGACGGTCTTATCATTCAATAATCATAATAATAAAATACAGGCACACATTCAATAATTTTAATCAACAAAGAATCATCACAATTTCATAACATGCATCAGTCATCAGATCTTGTTGTTATCTCAGCAATATAACAAAAAATAAATAAGTAGTTCCAGAAAATAAATAACTATAAGATAATTTATACGGATGCACAAATTCCAAAGTTAAGCTAGCTACTGTTTAAAATCACTTTATTGCTCGATTTTTGAAAGTTTTGCTCCTAACTTGTTTTCAGTGCTCTCGATGCTCCGAGTATAATACCATGAAAAAAAATTAAATTTACTATATTTCGTCACAAAAAGCGTTACCAACGGAATTAGCGACGGATTTTGCGACGGCTAGTTGCTGGTGCCGTTAGCGTGAGATTGCACCAGAAGGGTTTTTTTCTTGAATTTCTAGCGCTATTAGCTCCAGATTTGGCGCAGTTAGCGCCAGAATGCACCTGGAGGCTATTTTTCTCGAATATTTGGTACGGTTAGCTCCAGAGTGGCGCGATTAGCGCCAAGAGCACGTCCAAACTCGAGAATTTGACGCAAATAGCGCCAGAATGGCACTATTAGCATGGGAACACAGGATGGGGGCCTACAAAAGGCCATTTTTACGAATTTTCTAGCCAAAAACGTTTCTTCTTCTTCCTCCCGCTGATTTCTGCCATGAATGAAGTAGGAAGCTTCATATCTACTCCATTCTTCATCTAAACACTTTCCACCCAACTAGAAAGTTGATTAGAACTCCTCTATGAGCTAGATTTCAAGATCAATTCTCAGAGAAAACCATCAATCGGAGAGATCCAGTTCCCTAGGGAATTTCTAAAAACTGAGTTTTGGAAGGAAAGAAGGCGATTCAAGGACGCTAAAGCTTAGAGAAGTGATCCTCTAGCCTTCCTTGACTATTTAGAGGTAAGAAACTCAAGTTTTATCGATTGATTTGTGAAATTATTCTTGGAATGAATAGTGACTCATTTGTGTTAGGGCTGGAATTAGGCTTGGATCCTTTAGAAAAGTATGCCCAGGAAGTTGTTCTTATGAATATTGAACTTTGAAACATTACTTTTGATGAAGTTTGTTTTTGACTCTGGAGTATGTATGAGTAGGAAGAATGTTGATTAAATGGAAGGTATTATGATAAGTATGAGTCTAAGTGCTTTTACAAAAGTTGTTCAGAAGGCTAAATAAACGGTGAAAATGTGTTGAAATAATTGTTTCAGTCAAGTTGGATAATCATTGATATATGGTCTGGTTAGAGCATTGAATTGACTTATGCAGGGTCTTAGAGCGACTCTAGTACCTTTATTAGGCCAAGATAGATCTTAGTGAGGATCTCTCAGTCACCAGTTAAGTGACTAGCCTTAGAAACTTAAGATAGAGTAATAAAGGGTTATGTGTAAAAGAATAATGTTTATGTTCCTTTTTACGGTTGAGAACTGTTATTGATTGATTCTGGTATGCCTTTTATGTAGGGCATGATATAGAGGTTAGAGGTGAGTGTGACCACGAGGCTGGGAGAGCCAGTGTAGCACTCAGAGCAGGTAAATTCTTTGTTCTTGGGAGTGTTTCCATTGTCTGTGTTCCACCATACTCTGAGGGAGTGATGGTTATTGTATGTCATGATGCATGTATATTGAAATTGTGTGTTACTGCTTCTTATTGAAAACATGTATATTATGTACACTGTGATAGTGTGGTGTGATTGATGAGATTCTCTGGCCAGTAGAATGGACTAAATATGGACTTCCCTTAGAGTCTGAGTTACGTAGAACAACTCTAAGTGGTCAATATAAATATATGTAATAAAACCTGAGAGGAATGTACCCGTCGCGGATGATCTTCTCTCGGAAGTGCCATATATGTCCGAGTAAGGCCTGGGAGAATGTGCCTGTTGCGGATGATCTTTCTTAGGCAATATGATATATCTATATGTATATGATGTATCTGTGTTATGATATACATGTGATATGTTTTGAGAGTCGTGATGGTTGGATTGTGTATGATGCCAATTTTAATATTATATGCCATAGAAGTGAACCAGGGGGAGGAAAGACCTCCAAGGACCCTGAGTTTACTGAGATTGTTATCTCACCCCTGAAGGGGATTACATGTTTTGCAGGTGATGCTCAGGGAGCAGATGGTGGATCCTAGGGCAAGAGGTCCGCGTAGGGATAGGTTTTGTGTGAACCTTAGGCATAGATTTTGAGAGCTTGTTGGCTCATCTATTTTGATTATGCCTGTTATTTTGTACCCTGAGGGGAGTATGTATAGTTTGATATATATATATATATATATATATATATATATATATATATATATACACACACACATTGTATATTATAAGAATTTACCATATATGTGTACAGTGGGTGTTGTTAATGACGTTTGATAACGTCATTTTGTTTATTGCTTCCAATTTGATTATCTGTGATAATTACTGCGCTTAACGACCGTAAATCAAAATGAACCGGATGCATACGGGTCGTTACACTGGCAGTTGAGTTTTCGCAAACCTTATATGTTACCCTGCATTTTTAAACCTAAAAAACTCATTTTTGAGGTCAAAACTTGAATAAAAATAGTCCATACTGTTGTAACTATCATTCCAAAATCGTCACAAATTTTTCATTTTACTAAAGGTCTGTAAACTTGTTTTATTTGTAACTTTTGCTAGGAAACTCAGATTTAGGTGAAATTGAAAACAATATTAATACACCCAAATACTAAGAGAGGGTGAATTGGTATAAACTTGACCTTCTAAAACTTTTACAAAATCAGAGTTGAAGGATCTTTATCACTTTGTAAAACTAATGAAACTTCAATTCAACCCAACCACTCGGTCCAAGGAATCTATGACAAGAATCTGAACTTGTTGATTAAGAAAGATATCACAATTGTCAAGAGATTAAGATAACAAGAAGAGATAGAGAGATCAACACAAAAACATATATTGGTTCATTTCTCAAGAGATGCTACATCCAATTCTTCTAATCAAACAAGATTAGAGTTCTACTAAATCAAATTTGTTCTTTTACAAGTTGTTATATGTGATTATCCTTATCCACCCTAGATAAAAAATCAGAATTCTAACACCCTATTAGAAATCAAATCACAAAGAACCTGAGAACTCTACTCAGTTCTTTATCCCTAGAGAACACTACTCTAGAAAGCTTGAAAGAAAACTATTTTGATCTTAGCCTTACACAAACTTCAAACAAAACAATTAACTAGAAAAGTTTAAGAGAGACACAACCTGTGATTCTCAGTGAATGAATGAATGTTACCAATCAATTCCTAGGTTGCATGAATGTCGATGAACAAAAAATCAACTCTCTTGAACTTCTTTTCAATGATCTTGTCTTGACACATCATAATCAATGAAGCATGTAAACTTTTGATCTCAAACAAAAATTGTATCACTCAGAAAATTTGTTTCTTGGACCTTTGAAAGCTTAGAACGTGTTGAGTAATTCGTAAACTCGGAACGTAAGTTGTATTCCAAAGCATAGATCCAAAAGCTTTAAATAGAAAATAGTTTTAACAAAATGTAATCGATTAATACGTTATGTAATCGATTTTATGATATGTAATCAATTAATATAACAAGCAGTGGATTAATATGTTCTTGAGACAATCTGGAAAATTTTCATGAATGTGATTGATTAATACGTCATGTAATTGATTAAAGTAGATAGTCTCAGTTATGAAATAAGTCTTGGTAATCGATTAAGGCAGTCATGCATGTTCTTACATGAACTTGTGTAATCGATTACAGTAGAGTGGTAATTGATTAACACAGTCATACATATTCTTGAATGAACTAGGGTAATCGATTACAGTAGAGTGGTAATTGATTAAGACAGACAGACATGTTTTGCATTTTAATCGATTACGATTTGTTGGTAATCGATTAAAGTGTTCTTCATGGCTTTTTCAAAGATAAACAGAACTTGTGTAATCGATTATCTCATTGTGTAATCGATTAAAACAAAGCAAAATGGATTTTTCAAAAACCAAGCCATGGAATGTTTCTTTTCAAATGCAAACATGAAAACCTTATGTTCTTTTCTTAAAACATGTATGCATGAATATTTTTGTGCTTTATGCTCTTAAGCTACTTTACAAATTACAAATGTCTTCAATTGAATGGCATGTAAAAAACTAAAATCTCTTAAGTGAAAGGGCTTCATCCTTGATCTTCTCTTCAACTCCCCCTATATCCAACAGAAATTCGTGCAAAATGAAGGGATGGAGGCTTCAATAGATTTTTTTATCACAAAGACCAATAAGTTATGGTGTAGGCTTAATTGACAAGGCTTTGTGACACTTGAATGACCCCCTTGGCTGCCATTTTGAATGTGCCACTCCAAGCCACAAATGGATAGTTTTGCTTTTTGCAAAACAACCAAAAATGGAAGGAATAAGATTTGCCAATGAGTATTTTTGCTTTTTACCAAAACTAGTAAATCTTATCCTAATTGCCTAGGTTATTGCGCTAATATCCCTAGGAATACGTGTAACCAGAGTGAACCTCACAAAGAATTGAATTACACTAACACTTAGGGTGTGGTGCAATTTTGCTACAGATGAAATTTTTATTCAAACAGTTTCCAAATTTCTGTCAACTAACTAAATAAATTATTTACACTAAAAAAATATAACACTAAACTCAAACAATTAATATCATACAAAGAATAAATTAAATCATCCAAGCATATAATTAAATTACACATTGCAAAATTTCCACTATCTAATCTTTAATCGTGAAATTTTATACGTGTAAAAAAATAAATTAAGAAGAAAATTTCAAAATGTTACAGAAATACCCTTCTCTTCCCTGACTAGTGCTTTCTGGACCTCTATAATTATTTCTTGCATCTTTTTAAGTTTTTGAAAAGGCTATTCTGATATGTAAAAATACATTCTGGATTAGTCTTCCGATATGTAAATTTTTGCATTAAAGGCTAATATAAAATATAATTCTACATTTCAGATTACGTGCAGAAAGCAATTGCGCTCTTCCCAAACTAGAGTTGATTTTCATGTTAGCTACCCCTTTTTAGATTCATTTCAATTCTTTATTATTATTATTATTATTATTATTATTATTATTATTATTATTATTATTATTATTATTATTATTATTATTTTAAAAAAGATTAATAAAGGAAAATATATAAGAAAAAAAATTGAGTTAATATTTGTTTAAAAATTTTCTAGTAGAGATCATGTATCTAATTTTAATCATAAAAATACTAATAAAATATTTTTTAAACTTATTATTTATTAAAAATTAAATATTTAAATAATTATGTAAAAAAAAAAAAAAAAAACCACCTTTGATATACTGTTGGATTCATCCCTTGTTGACAAGCCAATATGAAATTAGTCCCTTTAACCAATTGATGATTACGTGGCTAATATCCCAATATTTTTTTTGTAGAGAAACTTAATTAGTTTGAAGAAAAAAAAAAAGACAAACATTATGAAACCAGTCCCAAACCAATTGAGGTTTACGTGTCTACTATCCCAATATTTTGTAGAGAAAATTAATTAGTTTGAAAAAAAAAAAAACAAGAAGCTTAAAGGGCCAAAATTGTCCACAGCTCAAACTCAAGAGACTAAGTAGTAAGTATAATCAAGATTATTTTATTCAATACAAGTTAATAGTATTTAAAAAAATAATTTAAAATAAAAAAAACATATTAGTTGATAACAAATCATTTAATGGCAATTACTAAATATTTTATTATATCTAATATTAATTGAAGGAACAGTATTGATTGAAGAAGTCTGCATAAGAAAATTTTATTGACAGAATAATTAATTAAAAATAAAATTATTTAGTTTAATATAAATGCTTGGAAGAAGTAAAAAAAAAATTAAAAATATGACCCATGATTATCCAATTATTGGGGCGGCATATATATAGATTATTCCATTACTAAAAAATGAAGATTCTATTTTTTTTTTTTAAGAGCGTATAATTTTTTCCATTTAAATTGATAATTAATATGGTCAAATTTTAATAGAAAAAATAGAACATTTCATCCAAATTTGAAGACTCATATATTGACACTTAGTTATTTGCCCGTAACCACGAAAGTGAGACTAATTACAAATTATATCTTAGCTGTATCGATTCCTAACAAATCCCTATAAAAAATTTAGCCCAATTTCATCAGTTTCATAACTTCAATTCATTTCTTAAGGAATGTGAAATAATTTTTACAGATGTCAAAGAAGTTTAACTATCAAAAGATCAAGATTGTAGTAATTTTTATTGGATATAAGGAGAGCATCATGAAGAATGGAAGACTTTGATTTAAGATTGGTTTTGAGCTTTCAACATACTTGGATGCCTTGAAGTTGTAATTGATTCAAGTGTAAGAGAAAGACTAATATGATAATTCATGCTTTGCATTCATTCATTCATAAACTTAAATGGTTTTCATAAAGAATAACAAAGCTTTTATAGTTTTGTTAATGTTTTAATCTGAGTGAAAGGTTTTTGGAAAAATGTTATTTTAACTGGTTTAATCGATTACCTTACTAATATAATCGATTATTAAGTTCTTCGTTCAATCTGAAAAATCTTTATGAATATTGTAATCGATTACTCATCGGAATAATCGATTATTTGGCCTTTGTTTACAACAAAACTGCTTTGTTAATGATTTTAATAGATTACTTAGGTGTTGTAATCGATTACATAGTTAAAAGATTATTTTAAGTCTTGCTGTGATAATCGATTACCATTATCTGTAATCGATTACATATGTTATTTGAGAAAAGTCACTTTCCTGTCTTAATCGATTACCAAATCTTGTAATCGATACACGTTCATTTTGAAAATATAAGTCTTTTGCTTTAATCGATTATCAAATATTTTAATCGATTACATTGTTATTCTGAGACTTTCTATCTTAATCGATTACAACTTGAGATAATGGATTATTTTGCTCGTTGCTGAAACTCAAAAATATTATTGAACAGTTTAATCGATTACATAGTTATTTTAATCGATTACATAAGCGGATTAATCGATTATCAGTTGCCTTTAATCGATTACAGTTAGTTACAAATTCTATTATAAATAGAATTGAAGACTTGAATTGTTTTCTAGCTTTGAGAAATTGTACCCGTTCGTATTTCTGAGCTCACACAAGTCTTCTAAGCTTTCCAAAGTGATTTTCTCAATGTTTTTACTTCTTGCTTCATTTAAAACATCAATGGGTCTTTAAATGATTCTTGAGCAAGATGCTTTTCAAGATTAAGGAAAATCATGTTCTGATCTAGTTTGCTACTCAACCTGATTTGGTAATTCATATGTATTTCATTCATTGGATCATCATGTTGTCTCTCTCCTTAATCTTTGTGTGTAAATTTGATTCTGAATTTCTGTTGTATTTTGCTATTGTAAAGTGGGTTCTTCTTGCTTGATTTTAGAGAAGGGTTCCCTAACTCAAGAACAAAGTAGTATTCTCTAGTTCTTGCTCCTTAGATTTCTACTGGGATTTGTATATTTCTATTCTTTATCTAGTGTTGATAAAGGGAGTTTTTTGTAAAAGCTTGTGAGAACAGAAATTTATAATAGTGGAACTCTAATCTAGTGTTGATTAGAAGAAACTGGATGTAACTTCAGTTGTGAAGCGAACCAGTATAAATTGCTTGTGTCTTTGATTTTATTTCTCTATCTCTCATCATATTCATTGGTTATTGATTCTTTGATTCATATTCATTGTTCAACAAGTTCTGTTTTGATCTATTGATATCTTGGACTGAGACATTTGATTGAGTAAAAAGATTTTTTTTTATTTTGAAAGTGATAAAGATCTTGAACTCTGATTTGAATAAATTTTAAAATACCAAGGTCTTAACCAATTCACCCCCCTCTTGGTTATTGTGGGTATTCTTATTATTTTTAATTTTTCCATCTTAGCACATTTTAAAAAAACATTAAATCTCATAAAAATGAAATAAAATAAAAGGAGAAAAATAGAATTTCTTATAAATGTTGCAACCTTGAAATGACAAATGAGGTTCAGGACAATGTTATTAGATTATATGATGCACAACCTGAATTCCCTTAAAAGAAACCTCTCATAAGAATTGGTCCCAAGTAGTCACACCAAAGATCAAGACAATGTTTTCAAAGAACTAATTAGCTTAGATTCTATATACAAGGGCAGCAACAATAACATCACGGTGCATCTTATCAAGTGGTCTATCTCTGCCCCTATGTAAATAGTTCCATATGAATATGATTCCATGTCAACCATGCTTCCTAAATCTTTGTCAGTACAGTAAGAGCTTCTATCCCCTAGCCTTTTCCAAATCAGGAAGATCTGCAAAATGATTATCATTCATGTCAAGTGGGAAAGAAGAGCACAAAAAAAAAACATAAACTGAGTATACCAAATAATTAAATCTTAAATTAAGAAAACAAAATGAAGTAGCTGTTCTTTTCTTTTTTTGTCTTGGATCAGACACTAATCCTGCTTGCGATTCGTGGCTACCGCTGGTCCAATGAAATTTTGCACACGATTGAACAAGGGTTCTCCTGCTAAAGAGATCGTTCTCATTCATGTGAACGTATCAGGACCTTACATCACTACGTCAATCCTTTGGATTGAAGTAGCCGTTTAATACTGCTACTATCAAAATTGTTAATTGTGGGGAATATAGATCTTTCCTAAATACTGATAGAGATACAGCTCAAGCCATGCATGTGCACAATATAATAACCATATACTAAGATTTTATTTGGATAAAAAATTAATAAGTGCTGATAGGAGAAGAAAACAATAAGATAAAATGAATTAAACTTCTTCAATAAATTAAAATTAATTTAATGCACATTCACTTTTATAGAAGCTCTCTCATCTAACTTATCCAAAATTGAGGTACCTAATTTAAACTTAAGAAAGAATTTTGATTCATTTTTTCCCTTCTCCTATAAGTGTTTATTGATAAGTCTTTCCAAAGAGGGCATAAGAAAGACTAAGGATCTCATTGTGCATTTAATCTGTACACAACAATATTACCACTAAACACCATATCAGCAAGCAATTGAAAGAATCACCAAAATTTAATTAGAGATACAAGGGGATCACTCACACAGCATTCCTTCATCATCACTGCTTCCATCATCTTCACCAACAATCTGCAAAAGAACAAGTTTGCACTAGTCGAGATTAGTTACTAGGTTTGTTAAATTTTGTAACTATTAAATGCGGTAAGTGAAAATAATAATAATAATAATAATAATTTACCCGAGCATCATCATCAGATACCAAATCAGCTGCAAAAGCTCCAACAAACACTTTAATCAGATAAGAGAAATACTCACAAGAAGTAATCAACTTTGTTGTAATCCTCAAGCAACTTGTGCAAATAACAAACCACACCCAAGGTAAACTACACAGATCAGGATGCTAGTAATTTAACATTTTTGAAAAAAAATAAAGAATTGAAATGACCAACTCAGTGTCATTAGTCCCCATCTCTATTTTACACTAAAATAAAGCACAGAATAGGAGAGATAGGTCCTGCCCAATGCACAAAATAAACTAATAAATATTCCCTTACACGCTTGCCCTACTGATAAGAACTGGATCAGAGAAATGGTGAAAAGGAACAAATATTATTGCTCAATCACAATTACAATCTCAGTGAGTGTATTCGAGGTGCACTCAGCCTCCTACTTGTTCAACCACCCTCTCTACTCTCCTTTCTCTTCTATTTATAATGTTCCCTCCTATTAACTAACTGTAGTAACTGACAGTTAGTTACTACTCACTACTAACAGCTAACAAATTCTCAAACAGAGCCTAACTGCTCTTTCTTCTATTATACACCTGTCCCCATATATTTTTACCTCTATCAATACCCTCCCCTTCAAGATGGACCTTGTCCCCAAGGTCTAATTGAGGAAAACCAGTTCTGATTTCTTCCAGCTTTTCCAGCTATCTTCATGATGTGGCAACCCTTGCCATTTAATCAGCACTTCCTGCTGTCCCTGTTCTGTAGTCCTTCTTTGCATAACTTTCTCAACCTGCACCTTAAGTTCCAGGTCTTCAGTCAAAGCTCTAGCAATGGTTGAGGAGAACAAGTAGGTTTAATTGCTTGCTTGAGCAGAGAAATATGAAATACAGGGTGGATTCTGCTGTCAACAGGTAACTCCAACTTGTAAGCTACTTCCCCAACCTTCTGAATTATCTTGTAAGGACCATAAAATCTTGGACTGAGCTTTTCATTTGGTTTCTTTGCCAAAGACCTCATCCTGTAAGGCTGCAGTTTCAGAAACACCCATTCCCCTACTTGAAATTCCACTGCTCTCCTATGCTTATTTGCATATTTCTTCATTTGATCAGGAGCCTTTAATAGGTTTACTCTTAACTCCTGAAGCAATTCATCTTTGTCTCTACTCATCTGATTTATTTCTTCTAATTTAGAAGGAAGATCAGTCCCCTTAATTAACAAGGGTGGCGCTTGCCCATATAAAGCCTTGAAAGGGGACATCTTAGCTGAAATATTGTAGTTTGTATTAAACCAGAATTCAGCCCATGACAAGTGAGCAGGCCACTGTTTTGGTTTAGTTCCAGTTAGGCACCTTAGATAAGCTTCCAAACACCTATTCACCACTTCTGTTTGACCATCAGTTTGTGGATGGTATGCTGTGGTCATTTTCAATTGTGTTCCTGCCTGTCTAAACAATTCTTTCCAGAATTGATTCATAAACAACCTGTCCCTATCTGAAACTATAGATGTAGGGAATCCATGCAACCGAACTATTTCCTTAATGAATATATCAGCAACCTCTTTGGCAGTAAAAGGATGACTCAAAGCTATAAAATGAGCATATTTAGTAAATCTGTCAACAATTACCAAAACAGTATCCTTACCCTGAGCTTTAGGTATGCTGCCAATGAAATCCAAAGATATATCAGCCCAAACTCTATTAGTAATAGGTAAAGGCTGTAGTAATCCTGCTGGAGCCAAGGTACTAGCTTTGTTTCTCTGACAAATCTCACATTCTGCCACATATTGCCTCACAGCTTTCTTCGTGCCATGCCAAAACACTACTCCAGCTATCCTTTTCAAGGTCCTAAAGAACCCTGAATGACCCCCCACAGGTGAATCATGTAGTTCCTTCAAAATCATTGCAATTCTAGAAGAATTTCTAGCTAAAACCAATCTGTCTTTGTAGTACAATCTGCCTCCTTTAACAGCAAACCCAGGTTTGTCCACTGTTTTGGTGAGTATCCCTCTGTATATTTCATACACTTGAGGGTCAGCCTGCAATTCTTCCTCCCACTCACTCCAATCCTCCTGCTGCACCACAGATATAGCAGAGAAATTAAACTGCCTGGATAAAGTATCAGCCACTACATTTTCACTCCCTGGTTTATATTCAATCTCAAAATTATAACCAATCAATTTAGAGGCCCATTTAAACTGATCTTCACTTAATAACTTCTGATCATTCAAAAATTTGAGACTCTTTTGATCTGTTTTGATGATAAACTTCCTTCCCAACAGCTAATGCTTCCATTTCTTAACTGCCAGCACCACAGCCATCAGCTCCCTTTCATACACAGATTTAAACTGACCCCTTTCAGATAAGGCCTTACTCCAAAAGGCTAAAGGCCTCCCTTCTTGCAACAGAACTGCCCCTAATCCAGTACCAGAAGCATCAGTTTCCAGTACAAACTGTTTGGAAAAATCTGGTACTCTCAATGTCCCCATATATTTTTACCTCTATCACCTACCTAATGAGCATATAACAAATGTTACTCAAGCTCAACTTGTCACAATAGTCTATTGATTCTATTCTATTTTTTGTCAAGTGCTTTCGTGAAGATGGCTTTCACTATTATGTTTCCTTTGCTGATGCTTACTCAAGATTTACCTGGATACGTCTTAAAAACAAAGCCGGAACTTTTATTGTTTTTAAGCAATTTAAAACTATTGCTAAACTATGCCTTACAAACAGATTGGGAGGAGAATTCAGACCTCTCACAATATCTTACTTATTTGGGTGTTATTCACAGACTTACATGTCCTCATACTCATCACCAAAATGGTGTTGTAGAGAGAAAGCATTGCCACATAATGGAATTGGGTCTCACCTTACTGAGTCATGCTTCTATGCTTCTCAAATTCTGGGATCATGCCTTTACTACAGTTATTTATCTTATAAACAGATTACCCACTGCTTCTCTCAATTTTTCAGTAACATACACTGTTCTTTTTTACCATCCACCTGAATATCAACATCTTAAGGCTTTTGGCTGTGCCTGTTTTCTGTTTCTTAGACCCTACAGCTCTCATAAATTGGAGTTTAGATCTCATGATGTTTCATTTTAGGATTAGGATATTCTACCACCTCTAAAAGCTACAAGTTCCTATCTCCTGTAAAAACATTATTTTCAAGGATGTTGTTTTCAATGATCTTCATTTTCCCTATCTTGACCTCTTTTCTAAGCTAAGTTCCTCTTCTTCTTAGTCCTCCTCTACATCAGTTCCTGCCTCAATTCCCCTTATTGCTCCCCCTCCCCATGCTCCAACTTCTTCCCCTCAAATCACTGTACCCAGTTCCTCTACTCCTCTGTCTGCTGGCCACCTCGAGTCATTTAGCAGCTTCCTCTTCACATAATGTCTCATCTCCTTCTCTGCCCTTTCCTGAACCTTCTCATCCCTCCTCCTTACTTGTATGCACTCATCCAACGCAGACAAGGTCCAAATCTGACATTGTTCAAACCAGACTGCATCCTTCACTGTTTCTCACTCATACTGAACCAAAGTCTATCAAATAGGCTTTGCAGGACCCTCAATGTGTTGCTTCCATATGAAGCCTTGCTTAAAAATAACACATAGACACTTGTTCCCCTTCCTCCTAACAGGAAAGCCGTAGGCTGCTAATGGGTATTCACATTAAGGAGAATGCTGATTGCTCAGTTAACAAATTCAAGGCCAGGTACTAGTGGCCAACGGATTTCATCAAGTTCATGGTTTTGACTTTAATGAAACCTTTTCTCCCGTGGTTAAACCAGTCACCATTTGATTGATTCTAACCCTAGCACTCATTCACCATTGGGTTCTACATCAACTTGATGTGAACAATGTATTTCTTTAATGGTTTGCTTGATGAGATTGTCTACATGCAGCAGCCTCCTGGATTCAGTCTCAAGGCCAGTATTTGGTGTGAAAGCTGAATAAAGCCTTGTATGGCCTTAAACAGGGTCCTTGCCAGTAGTTTGAAAGACTGCAAAGCACCTTGCTTCAGTTTGGCTTTTCAGCCAATAAATGTGGTCCTTCACTTTTTGTTTATAAAAAGCACAAGAATGTTGTGTATCTCTTGGAGTACGTTGATGACATTGTCATCACAGGAAGCTCCAGTACTCTTGTTCAATCTTTGATCAATCAGTTCAATTCCACGTTTGCTCTCAAGCAATTGGGACAGCTTGACTACTTCCTTGGCATTGATGTTCATCATACTGTTTCTGGCTCCATTTTGCTGACCAATAGTAAATTCTTCACAATGGCTGAAGCTAAGTCGATTTCAACTCCTATGGCTGCTGCTCTGAAACTTTCTAAGTCTGGTGGGATCTCTTATCAAACCCTACACTTTACAGGTTAGTGATTGGTGCACCTCAATATGCAACCATCACTCGACCTGAAATACATTTTGCAGTAAACAAAGTTTGTCAATTCATGGCATGGCCTGGCCTTTGGAATCTCACTAGATGCAGTTAAGAGGATACTTATGTACCTTAATCTGCATTTTGGAGATTGAGCTGTTGTCCCAAATGACAGAAGATCTACTTAAGGTGTTGCAGTCTCTTTTCAAAGTGTTTGAGCTTTCTTCAGCTCATCCCTTGAGTTTGTGTGTGTTGGAGGTTGGGGGGGGGGAGCTGTCAAGTGACAGCTGGTTGTAACTGACATAGAGACTTGTCGCAAACAAGCTACTTGTAAGACATCAGCTGAAATCATGCTCAAAGAGAAAACAAATTCATCAAAGAAATATGGATTAGAGAACACATTCAACATCATAATGATGTTCACTCCTTAAAAAGACTTGTTCAGATGTCATTTGAGATACAAGCTTCACTGATAGTTTGGGGGTTCTGGATCTTCTATTAATAAGAAGGTTTTCGTAATGGATAACATAAGATAGAGAAGCCAGGGATTCAGGATTGATATTTATCCGAACTCTTAACCCTATTCAGCTCCTCTTAGTCTAATGACAGAAGTCAAATTGAGTTTATATTTTATCTTTATATGGTTGGGACCCAGGTTTCCAGATATTTTATCCAAAAAATTGTATAATAAACCATGAAATCCCAAGTCTAAATACCATGGAAATGGCAGTATGTACATTGTACTAAGAAAAGAAAAAACATAAGCAATTAATAATTATTGAACCTTTCATGCAAATATCCTTTCACAAAGAGGAAGATCTACACAAACAATTAGCAAACTCAAGATAACAATAATAATAATGAATGAAAGATTTCATCAACTGCTAACATGACATATAGGTGAAAACAAAACTATCATCATTTTACAGAATTTATGATTTTAACCCGTAAGTAAAAATGTTTCTCTTTCCAATTGATCTCTCGAGCTCAAGTGCAAGAGGGATCATCCTTGACTCTAACATGTAGAAAATGAAAGGATGGACATAGAATAAATTCTTGCATTTAATTACAGAAGCTTACAGGTTGACTCTTCATCATCCTCATCACACCATCTGTTCCAATCAACCTTCAAGTATGGAGCAGGTTTCTCTTCAGACTTCAGTAGCCTCTTCCACCAACCTTTTTCTCCTTTCTGAATTGAGCATAGTATGTTTCTTAAGCCAGATTTAGTTTTACAACCCTACACATCATAATGAAAAATTTATGGATAGGACCATCAAACCTTCTCTTTAAAAAGTTTGATGTGGAAAAAAAATGAAAAATAGGTAACCTACCTACAAGAGGCAAAGACCAGAACAGTTGGCAGTCACCTTCTATACAGAGTTTTATTTTACCACAAGATTGCTAATTTGCAGCTTATTATATGAGTAGTTTTCATATTTTCAAACCTTTTAAAAAGTTTGATGTGGAAAAAAAATGATAAATACAGGTAACCTATAAGAGGCAAAGACCAAAACAGTTGGCAGTCACCTTATATACAGAATTTTATTTTATCACAAGATTTATATTTGCAGCTTAATATATGAGCAGTTTTCATATTTTGTTCAACTCCAATAGAATCTTAAACAAGAACACTATTTAAACATTGCATGTTTCATATATGCATCATATAGAAATAAATCCCACATGCTATTCATGCAGAAACAAATCATGCTTCAGGGGATGCTAAATAAAGCATGTTTAGCATAACAATTTACTAGAGAGAGCAATAAACTTCTCAATAGAAACAATGGTCATCAGAGCTATAGACATTAAACTGTTACAAAATAAGGTGGTAACAGAAACAGGCGAGCAACAATGTGATAAAGCCGATTATTAGATAGGAGGTGGTGATTGGTTTCGGCTGAAAGTATTGACCAAATTGTGAGTGACATTGGTGTACAGTGAAATCATAACAATTGATCAATGACAAAGTTCTGTCTCTTTAGGTGAACATAACATCAACTCCAAAGCATGAAGATAAACATATACTATGTCCAGTCATTCCAGATGGTAAGAAGAGCACAACTACATGTGGTCCAAAGAATTAAAGTAGTATGTAAAACTGAACAGTATTCAATGGACAAAAAGAAAAGGAAGATCAAATTCATAAGAAAGTTCCAAATAATTGTATTTAAAAATACAAATAGCCATCCACAAATCCTTCAAACATCAGTCTACTCAATGCTACAACGGTCATTAGTCATTACCCTAACACAACCGCAGAACACAATTTCACACAAAGCAAGCACAGAATCAAATAACAGTATTGCATTTTTCTAATGTCAATAAGAATATGGTAAAACAAAATCAAAAGCTCCCTCACCTCAGGTTCAATGGATCCATAAAGTTCCAAGCTAAAGCTGTAGGCTTCATCTTGAACCCCAGAAGCAGAGAAAGTAAACAAACCCTGAGGCTCACACTTCACAGAAACATTCTTGGCATCAGGTAGAGCAACAGTAAGGTAAACCTTATCAGAACGTTGTGCCCACAAAACTTCTGGATGCCGACTAATCCCACACAAGAAAGAAAAAAAAAAAACATTTTTTTCAATGACATCATAAATATAAAAAAAAAATTGGGGAAATTGCTCACAACATTAAACTCTTCAAGTTACAAGCAAATGGGTCACTAGTATTCCAAATTTTCCAACGTTTTTCACACTAAAGATGTGATTTTGATGTTGGAAACAAATGTGGCGAAGCATAACATTACACGGAGATGGGGTGGTGATAAAATTAAGTTATCTTACAAGTGATGAAGTTTTCTTTCTTCTTAGCAAAACCTAGGAAAGCTTTAGATTTGACTGGTAAGTGAAAAAAGTGAAATGGGAACAAAAACCTTAAAGAAACAAAGAGAGAGAGAGAGAGAGAGAGAGAGAGAGAGAAGAAGAACCTCATTTGCTTAGTGTGAAGGAAGAAGGCTAAAGCGAGAGTGTTCCAAAGAAAACGGAATGTGGGTATGAAATTGTAATGACTTCAAGACAACGGCAAGCTTCGTTCTTGGCCACTTTGGTCTCTCGTTACTTGTTTCGGTTTCCAAACCAAGAATATTCCCACGTAAATGATCAATTTGGTCCCTCTAAGTTACACTCGTTGGTGTCAATTTAGTTCCATTGCTATGCAAATACACAATTTAATCCACAATTAGACATATGTATCGAGACCGTCTAGTCTTTTTTGTTTCCATTAATGTTTATGATGTGTGGCACATTAAAGACGACGACGTGATAAATGAAAGTAAAAGTCAATGATAACCTATATGCAAGATATATTTCACATCAATCAATAATATTTTGAACTAAAATATCAATAATTTTTATTATTTTAAATTTTGATTTTAAAATTTACAAAAAAGGTAAGTATGTTTTGAAAAGAAGATTTTTCTTCATAATTTCGTGATAATATTTTAATCTACATTGACAAAATAGTTTCCAACAAATATAATTTAATGACAAAATTATTCATGACCATTTAATACATTGTCAAATACTAGTCAAATTTCTATTGTTATAATACCCAAACAAACAAAAGAACCCAAACACATTCATAGCATCCATGATATTGCCCACAAATATCACACAATACCTTCATAGTGAAAATTCCAAAAAACTACTTAAGAAAGTAAATTGTGCTTCAAAATAACATAACAACTAGATGGCATTTTATGATAAAGTTGTCTAATAATCCAAAATATCATAAAGTTGTCATGAGTCACTTATAAGGATGTTCAAGACGCTGGAAATGTGATGTAGGAATGAAATTCATGAAATTTTGTTGGTTTGTTCTTGGAGATGGTCCACTTGGAAAGGAAACTTTGATCATAGGAGCTACAAGTCAAATTGGAGGTGGTATAAATGCAAGTGTTAATGGTACAAATGTTAGCACATTTGCAACTTCAACATCAGGATCAATTGTAACTTCAATTGCAATTAGTTCAATTAGTGCACTTTAAGAGAAATCCATTTACTCCTACAGTGCAATGAATGATGAAAAAAAACACATTATAAATAATCACTAATATATTAAGTAATAATATATTAATGTCTCAGGTGTTGCAGCATGAGTAACTTTAGCTTTAGGTGTAGGTTTCCACTTTTTTGGTTTAGGTGGAACACAACCCTTTTTACAGCCCCTACTGTTGTGACCTTCATGTCCACATCTGCTACATGTTACAGTGTTGTAATTCATTTTCATCACGGTCTTAATGTTGAAGGTGTTGCAGACTTCTCCCTTAGTTTGGTCCTTTCTCTTAGCTTTTTTAGGCCTTCCAAGTATTTTCCTAAACGAGGGCGGTGTTGGTTTGACAAATGTTGTCTCTCCGAATACTGTTGACTTTGAGTGTGATGAATGTAGTACTAATATGTTGCATTATAGGACCATATTGTCAACATCCCATCACAATAATCCTCAGGTCTGTAGTTTTTGAATTTGATGGCCGCAATTGCATGCTTAAATAGCAAACCTAGTTAAATAATAAAAAAGTATTCAAATTTTCATGCATAAGTAATAAGATGATATGAACTAGATTTAGTAATGTTATACATGTCAAGTGCCACATTCTACAAGTACCATTTCCAACGTTTAAATCCACATCAAGCTTTGTTGAGTTTTGATGAACCTCATATTGGTTGTCATCTGTAACACCCCGACAAAAAATTACAACTCCGACAGACAAAGAAAACTTTGTGTTGTGTCATTTGTGCATGTATGTATTTAATGGCAGTGATTAGTTTAGTGGAGCTTGAAAGAGAAATAGAAACTGTTTGAGCTAGATTTCCATTTATGAAAGAATTGCACTTTGCACTGAGTCACAATGTAATTTTTCTTTGTCTGAGGTTTACTCTAAGCACACGTATCCCTAAGGAGATTAGCCCAATAATTTAGGAAGTTAATATGTTAATCTAGATGTTTAAGATAAGATTACCAGTTTTGAAAAAAATAGTTTTTACCATTTTTGCTTGTATGCATTGTGGTTTGGATCAGGGGGTGTCCGACCCTTGGCAAATTGTTTGTTATGATTTTTAGATGGTTGTAATCATATCCATTATGTTGTACAAGTGTTCTCTACTACTTAAGGGACAACAATTGGTTCCCTAAGAGTAATACATAGGTTTGAGCCTCGTCTCTCTTTCTTGTTTGTTTGTTTGTTGATGCACGTGGTACCAGGACTACGCACGCAATGCAGTGGAAGAAATCAAGAGGATTGCAAGAGAGAGAGAAAGTAAGGAGTCGATGGTTCTATTTTTTTCTTTGAGAATGTGAGATTACGTTAAGAAAATGGATGATACACAAAGATACATTGGGGTATAGTGGGTGGAGAGGTTTGAAGAACTGGGGGAATTAGCGAGTGGTGACTATCCAACATTTGGTGCACTCATTTGGCACGAGTAACTCAGGTCTCACTTTGCTACTCTTGACTGGCTCTGAGACTATGCTTTTTGAGTCGGGAGCTTAGGGATCGGTGTACAATGTATCTATATGACGCGATTACTCCTAACTATCATCCACATGATTATGTAAGGCCATCAAGACCAGGGAGGATTGGTGGCAGAGGTTAGGCCTAATAAGTGATAAGTGTTTTAGTAATGCACTTAGGATGTAAAGAGCATTGTTTGCTTAGAGAAACCACAAGTAGTGGTTAATTAGGTTGCATGCTGTCTTTGTTTGACTATTGTGTGTTTGTGGAGTTTGAGGAGCAGAGGACTCACCACTACAACCAACAACTATCAGGTATTGACGATGTAGAGTACATTAAGGCATCTACGGGCTTGTTGTAGCTTGCAAAGAGAGTGGGAATGGCCATGCATTGTAACAAAAACCACACATTACATCTGCCAGTATATAGATCGGATGTAGTGCCCATTACTGTAGACCATATATTGACCTGCTATATCCCATGGGGATTCACATCTCGCACAGAGCTTTGATATTATGTATATTCTCGCTTGTATTTCGGACTGGAAGAGTCACACCATGATTTGAAATTCCTATTGACTCTAGTGGAGTATGATGGGCAAGGCAACCTTCATCGATACAGCATGGAGCAAGTGCGCCCAATGGAGGTTAGGAGTATCGAGTATTTCTGAGGTAGTTGGAGCCGACGTCTGAGGGGGAGAATGACGATTCTTCTAAGAACATATCTTAGTTAGTTCAGTACTTTTGGTGTGATAAGTGCTCTGGTCCTAGTTTTCTGTACTGATTTTGATGTATTTTAAGAGATGTTTTCACCAAGGGAATGTATTTTGTTGTAGTAGGGATGTAAAATTTATTTTGCTTACTTTCATACTATTATAGGCTATATTTGTATTATTACTCTTGTGGCACTACTGATGTTATTTAGTTATGTATGATGACTAAGTTATTTTATATTTGTGTTTACTTAATTCGATGTAAAGGTTTATTGTTTTCCAATTGACGCATTTGTTTTTTTTATAAAAAAAATACATAGGAAGAGGTTTTACTAATTCTAAGTAGCAAGTAAAAATTGTGACGTGTATTTCTAAAATAAATTAAATAAAAGTGCTTTCAAGCAATATTTTTAGTCCAAAATTTGACGTGTTACAATAGTGGTATTAGAGCAGTTCATCCTATCAAGATTGAAGTATGACCTTGTCCATTATTTGTGTTGTGTACTCTTATGTTCTTATGAAAACAAGGATACAAGATGGTTGATTGCTTGTGTGACTTACTTGGTATTCCAAGTAGGGATTTGTGTGAATTGATTGTTTGTGATATGTATAGCTTTTAGGTAGCGAGTATGAGGAGTTATGTGAGTATGTTGTGATTCTTTAGGAAAACTAACAAAGTAATTTCAGGGAATCATGGCTAGGAGACTCAACAACATGGCTACTCAGCTTTTAGCTCGTATGTGCAAAGATTAGAGACTCTAATGCAAGACTATGATGTTGAATGGGTTAAGTATCGTGGGTTGCTGGTTTCACCAAGCACAATCCACCCAAGTTCAAGGGCAACTTTGATCTGGAGGGATGTAATATCCCTGATTGTCGACACCTCGGTAGCTGTCACACTATGGCACTTCAAGCGATGACACTTCACTCAACATCCTTATTGGTTAGAACCCTCCACCGGTCAGAACCCTCTGTAGATAACCCTTTCCGAGACCTCAAAAATCAGCTCTGCCTGCTTCTAGGATCATTAACTGACCCCAAAAATCAATACAAGATTTTTCAGCATGTTTTGTCCTTACTCACACGCTTTTCGGAAAACTTCCCAAAAGGTCATTCATCCCATTACTCCTTCAAGCCAAGCATGCTTAACTATGAAGTTCTTAAATGATAGGCTACTGAAAAGTAGATGAATCTTGCTAGTATAGATAATACCAATTAATTCCTTTAAGTCATCCTAAACTTCACAGTCTTATACCTATATAGCCTCTAGATATTTCTCATTCTGGTATGATTCGATCGGGGTGTTACAGGGAGCTCAACGTTGGATTTCAAAGTTGAAAAGATCTTCACGACGATGGGATGCTATGAGGAGCACAAGGTGACTTATGCCACCTACATGCTGAGCGGAGAAGCTAAAAACTGGTGGAAGTTTGCTAGTCAAACCCTGCCAAGTAACTAGGGAGTCATATTGTGGGCTGCATTCAAGGAGAGTTTCTTGGGTAACTACTTCCCAAGGGGCTTACACAAGCAGAAAGCTAAAGAATTTTTGGAGTTGAAGCAAGGGAGCATGATTGTAGGAGAATATGGTTCAAAGTTTCATGAGCTAATGAAGCATTGGCCATATTACAAGAATGGTGAGAATGGTGAAGACATATGTGCTTAGTTCGAGAATGGCTTGAGAGTTGACATTCACACTGCAGTGAGCGTGTTCCAGATCACTGACCTTCTTACTCTGTGAGCATATGTTGTATCTATGAGGCGAGCGTTAAGGGTAAGTAAACCGAGCCTAAGTTTAGAGGTTCACAAAGAAATGACAGGAGGCACCAAGGGAATCACAAGAGGTCATACCACAGGTCTAATCAAGCCTATGGGGGAGGTTCAAGAGACAAGAACAACAACAACAATGGTCTGCTTAAGTGTTTTCTTTGTGGAGGACTGCATTTCAAGAGGGTTCCCCATAATTAGCTACTATTTGTGCTAATAGCGGAAAGATGGGACACTTGCTTAAGGATTGTTGGTCTTCAGCTAAGAAGGATGGAAATCATGGAAGTGGAGCTAAGAACAATTACAAGAACAACAACAAAGGGAAGCCGAGAGTGGCAGGGAAAGTGCTTGCAATGAGTAACTCTGAGGCTGCAACATCCGACTATCTAACCCAAGGTAAATGCATCATAAGAGATAGACTTGTAGATGTGTGAAGAATCTAGACTTGCATGTGTCTTTTTTTGTCATATGAAGTCGCATTATCTACTTCTATCGACAAACTTGTTACCACTTTTATTGCATGCTTAGACTATTATGTGATGATCAACGACAAGTTTTCTCTGTTAATTTGATTTGTTTACCTCTTTCTCATCTTGATATAGTGTTGGGAATGGATTGGTTGTCATCCAACCATGATCTTCTCAACTATAAAAACAAGATCTTGATCTTCAACGCTTGTGCCCAAGATATCCTTGGATCTTCAAGTTCAGAAATTTCTCTTGTGAGTGAAGCCAAAATGGTAGAAAAGTTTAAATCCTTTATGGTTTTATTTTCGTCCACTACCAAGGAATCCCTTGATGTTGGGGGATTACCCATAGTCTGCAAATTTCTTGAGGTTTTCCCTAAGGATGTAACTGAGTTATCACCTGAAAGGGAACTTAAGTTCGCCATAGACCTAGTGTTTAGGTCTAGTCCTATGTTGATAGCACCTTACCGAATGTCTCCAATGGAGTTAGCAAAAGTGAAGTAACAAGTGGAAGGTTTGTTGAAGAAATACTTTGTGAGATCAAGTATGTCACCATGGGGAGCGTCAGTGCTTTTAGTGGAGAAGAAAGACAGAAAAATGAGGATGTGTGTGGATTACCGTTAACTCAACAAACTGATGATCAAGAAAAAGTATTTATTGCCGAGAATTGATGATCTCATGGACCAACTAAGAGGTGCCTTAGTATTTTCAAATTGATTTTTGATCTGGGTACCATTAGATTCGAGTCAAGAAGGAGGATATTCCAAAGACTGCATTAAAGACACATTATGGACACTATGAGTATTTAGTTATGTCGTTTGGTGTGACTAATATATCTTTTGTGTTCATGGACTACATGAATAAGATTTTTCATTAGTACTCTTAGACAAGTTTGTTGTGATGTTCATTTATGACATCCTAATATACTCAAGAAGTTTAGAAGAGCATGCAGAGCACTACAGGATTGTGTTACAGATTTTGAAAGAACGACAACTTTATGCAAAACTCTCTAAATGTGAATTTTGGTTCAAGAAAGTACAATTCCTAGGACACATTGTGATGAGCAAAGGAATTGATGTAGATCCAACTAAAGTTGAAGTTGTGACGCATTGGATGCAACCTACAAAGGTTAGAAGTTTCTTGGGTTTAGTCGGATACAACAAAAATTTCATTAAAGGATTCTCTCATTTAGCATTACCATAACCAAGCTGACCTATAAAGGCCAAGAGATTGTATGGAATGAGGCTTGCAAAGAGATTTTCCAAGAGTTGAAGAAAAGGTTGATGTCGGCACCAATTTCGATTTTGACTAATTGTTAGACTATTGGCAAGCGTACCAATGTCGTCGCAGGTTACATATTTGTAATAAAAGAGATCGTCTCCACAAGGACTTGAGTTACTCAGTTTTTCCATATAAACTTAACAATTCAATAGTTATGTACAATAAATATAATTGAAATTTCATGGGTTTACGAAAATACGAAAATAACGGAATTAGTGTGTTGGAAATACAAAAAATTACGAAAACAATTAAAACGAAGTTAAATAATTCCAGAGAGACGTAGGATTGAATTTCATCGTTCATACCCTCAGTATCCAATTAATATTAACACATATGAAACATTTTCTAACATTACTGATGCACACATTAATTCATCCTGAATCGATCCCTCGCATTTGAAAATCCTAAGGATATTTACCGAATATCGATTCCTCGCATGTGAAATAAATATCTCAACATTAAAATTATAATCTTGTGCTATTTGCAATCAAAACGTTATGCTCTATTCCTAGCAACGTAACATAAAGAATAAAATCATTCAGTTCAAATTCTAAGAGTACTTTTCAGTCAAACTTAGAATTCAATTTCATAAAACTAGTGATTAAGTAGAATTAAGCATTACAAAAAGAATGAAATCACCAGTAATTAGTAGAAAAGATTCATATATATATATATATATATATCAAATATCAATATAGGCAATTAAACCATGAGAAAGGTTAGTATAGGAAGATATAATGCTAGAATCAATATAACAATTAAAAGATTAAAAAAAGTATATCGATTTTATTTTTTTTATCCAAACCTCATCATTTCTTATTCTTTTTTTCACTAACTCTTGTAATTTTGAATGTGTTTTTAAAAAATTCACATAATCCTTCCAAATCTTATAAATCTATAAATTTATTTCAAATCCTTTAAATTCTTATGGTATAAATCTTTTAAAATCAAAACTATCATAAAATTCTTGTGAAAAAATCTGATAAGTCACAATAATCCTACATAATCTTTAAAATCCACAATATTTTTTTATGCTAAAATAATTTTTTAAAATTTTAATCCAATACACCCTTAATAATAAAAATGGAAACTAAGTGAACTAGAAATCTCGATAAAAGGTTTTAAATGTGGCTTAACTTACATGCAGTAGGTGATAGCTGGTCTTTTTAATTATTGTGCAGATCCATTTTTTTTTTATTATTATCAAGAAAATATTAACAAAAGAAAGATATCTACTTACATGTGTATATGACTGAGACATTTAAAGCGTGGTATAAACACTGTTATTGGAATTCGATAAACTGAAAGCTTATGATTAGGAAAGTTTTAAAATAAGTATATTTATATAGAAAAGAGTAAGCACAAAGATACTTTGGAAATTAATTGAAATTAGATTAACTTTTAGTATAAAACTATGATTCAAATAACTTTTTTTTATATAAAAAAAGGAATTGACAAACTAAATTTAAAAATGATATTAAAAGTGAAAATAATTAATGTTAGTTATAATATACAAATATTTAAAAGATTTAAGTGAAATGAATTTTAAATACGTACATTAAATTATAAGATATATTAAACCTTGGAAGAAAATCGGTGTGATAAAAGTTTGGTTGTTGTTGTTGCCGGCTTGTACAAGAGTACATACACAAGTTCACAATGGGTGATGATTGTGGATATATTGTTGTTGAATTGTATATGCATGAATCCACAATGGATGGTGATTGTGCATATAGGATGGCACATAAGTTGTAGGTGGGCATTTAGCCTACAACCTAGTGTCGAAAATATTGTATACATGGCCTAAGGGATAAATAGATGGATGACCCACATTGAGGTCAAGGTCGTTACAAGTCTTGTGTCGTGGTAAGTCACCACTCACATACACCTAATCTTGACAAAACACTAATTTTTTTCCATGATCAGTATAAGTGTTTGTCTGAATGGTCGGGTGATGGACTATGTTAAGGGATTTGGTTGTGTTAATCGCTTAGCTAGTGAAAATATCCATGGAGTCGTGTTTGCATATAGTGCATGCCTGGGGCATGCTGGTTAAGGATGTGTTGTGATTGTCATAATGTAATGAATGTTTTTGTATGTTTTTATTTGTTTGTCTCCCGTGAATATGATATTGCAAATTTAATATTTTATTTAAAATGTATGTTTGTTTCTGTGAGCTTACCATTGTGTTGTTGCACATGTGGTTTTGTGCATGTGATGATCACGATTCTTCATGGAAATAGACAGTGGGCTACCAACGGATCAAGCTCCTCAAGATTAATGGCCTAAGAGTCTTAGTTGCTTCTTTATCTCCTTTATCTTACATTGACCTAGTTCTGATGGAGGCTAGTAGGTAGTTGTGGCCAACTAATCTGGAATGAGTAGTAATATGTATCCCTTCATTTTGTTGTATGTACTTATTGATGGGTACCTTTGTGCTAGTACACATGTATATCCCACACCTTTTGAGGTATATTAATGTGTTTAGTGTGTGGGTTGTAGTGTCATAAGGCACAATACTTATATTTTGTTGTTGGTTATTGATAATTGCTAAGCATACATAAAGTTACATGTAAATTACTTAGCAATTATTTATTATTTTCCTCTTTTAATGCTTTTTTTTGTGATTAAAATATAGGAATTAACTTCTTCTAAACTTTTATCTAGTGAATGCTTTTACTACTTGATTTATAAAGTGTTGGTTGTATTTTTTGTAGAATTCACTGCAAGGGCATGAAAGATGGATTTCAAAGTCTAGAACTGCTCGCTAAGCGCGCCACAGGCTCGCTCAGCGCGACAATAGGGACTCGCTCAACGCCACCAGCTCGCTCAGCATGTGGTCACTTATCCAGCTGGACATTTTGAGGCACGTTCAGTGTGTCCTTTTCACGCTCAACACGCACCATGATTCTGAACTGCGTTTTAAGGCAGAAAAGAAGGGAAAATGCTATATACTTACACTTTGGAAGAAAAATATAAGATTGGAGCCCTGTAGGTCACGAAGGAGACATCCTTCCACACCATTGGAGCTACCTCTCCACCCCATTTCCCTCCTTCCATCTCTTTCCAATACCCTAATCCTCCATTGTTGTAAGCTTCTCATGGGAATGAGAAGCTAAAACCCCATTGTTGGGAGTTCATCAACCGAACACTTTGATGTAAAGATTCTAACTATCTATTCAATGTTATTTGCGCATTATTGTTGTTTTACTGAGCTTTATTCATGCTAGTGGTTTGATCACCCAGTTGTATGCTTTGTTTAGGTTTTAATGCATTGGAAAATGTTTAAATTCCTTAGAACTGAAAAACACTTCTAAATAACATCATGTCTAGGGATAAAATGATTTTGTTTAGCCCAGGTTACGTTATCATCTCCAATCGTAATGCAAATCGGTTAATGTAACTCTTGAGAGATTAAGGGAGAACTTAAGTGATTTAGGTCTAGCACTTGGGGAATCAAGGTTAGATTATTTTAGTAGATGAAGGTGATCGTATTTAATGTTGAATAGAGAAAAACCTTTTATGTTGCATCAAAGTTGGTTCCGGTTAACGAACTCCAAACACCTGTCATATCATATTTCCTTCGTCCACATCATTCCTAGTGTTTGTGTCTCTTTCCTTATAGTTACTACGCTTTTAATTTACATTTAGTTTAATCTTACACCAATCATTTACCAATTGAATCCATTCATTAATTACTTAACAACAAACGTGCATATGTCCTGAGTACAAGCAAAGTCCTTATGGAAATCGACATTCGATCTTACTGGATCTTTATTACTTGGACAATTCAGTGCGTTTGTCGAACTATTAATAGTGATTAATTTTAAAAAGATTAAAACGAGAAAAATTACACATATTTTCGTGAGCAAATTAATTAAGAATTTTAATTAAATAAAATAAATTCTGATATTTTGTTACAATGTGTCATTTAAAGATAACAGATGATTATATTTATGGTATCAGAGATAATTGTATTATACCTTGGTTGCCATAATAAAACAATAAATAAAAAGTCAAACTCAAATAGGCCTATAATATATATGTGTATATATATATATATAATGATCTGCAACAGGTGAGCCAAGTCCCATTCCAGCCAATGCTCATGAAGTTTTTGTTGTTGCACCACAAAAGTTCTGAATAATAAGTTCAGACTTCAGAGTTTGTAGCGATATCTTTTATTTTTATCTATTAAAAACACCTTGGACAGGGTGACATTAATTTGAAAAAAAGGAGTTTGAGAATGAACAATGTAAGTGCACAAAAAAGCATGAGAAAGATGCTTCTTTTTCTTACAAACAGTGCTTATTAAAAATCATCTATCAACATGAACTTCATAAAGAATCAATTTCAAATAAAATACTTGTACAACTCTATGAATTTCATATTTCAATATTATGGCTCAACAAAATAAATTTGATCCTCATAAATGATCATAAAAAATAGAAAAGAATTATAGTGATACATAGATTTTAAATCATAAAAAGTTATGAAAAATGCAATCAGCTTTTCTTGCTACAAACATAAAAAAATATGGAAACATGCGAACATAACCACAAGTGCCTTGACAAGAACAAAAAATACTAATCAAGTTATAACAATAGATTTTGTCTACTTTCCTTTTTTTCTCATTTACTTGTTGCAACCAACTTTCTTCAATCTAATAATAACAATAAAATTTTGATAAAATCAATAGAAAATATGAAGTAACACATACATAGAACATGATGAATTGTTCGTCAAAGTCACAAGATGAATTCCATTAATAAAAAAAGAATGAAGAAATAATTATATAAACAATAAATTCAAAGCAAAAATGGTACTTATAGCTACAATCCGCAAAGACTTTCAGAATTTGCAACTTTGCATAGGCAACACCAATTCTCACTCGTAGGTTTTATTATCCAACTCCCTTTTCCCGTGTGTGATCCAAATGACGCTAGTCAGTGATTTGAGACTAAAAAATTTAACATAACAGTACAAATAAATAAAAAACAAATAAAAAAGAAAAAGGTAAAAAAAATACCGTTTTTTAGTATACAAAAAATTAAGTTAATCTGATATACCCAATTTTTTTAATAAAAGAAATCAATTAACCTCATGGAAAACATATCATTTAAACACATACTCCCAAATTTAAAAATAAAATCTATGGAAGAAAAGAAAAATAATTATCACTATTGTGGATGTAATCGTAATCCTCTTGAGTTGTTGTATATGGAGCAACCATCGAGATCAATAAAAAACTTTATCAACCAATTGCCCTTGTTGGAAACACTACTAGAAAATATGGATTTAACATCGGTCAGTTAACATTGATTCTAATGAAAACTAATATTAACAAAAACACGGTAGCATTTTTGTAAATAAAATGTCTTTGTTAACATCGGTTATAAAATAACCGATGTTGTGAGTTCCCCTTAACATCATTTATTTTAAAACCAATGTTATGAGCGCAAAGTTAACATCGGTTTTAAATCAATGTTGTTTTTTCCACTTAATATCGATTTTTATTAAAAATTGATGTTGTCAATGTGTATTTCTAATAAATATCAATTTTCAATGTCATTCCTCTCTCGCCCAAACCTCTCACATGCCCAAACCTCAGAGTCTTCTCCTTTTTCTCCGTTGACGACTCCGTTAGGGTTTTTGATCTCAACGACAAGGAAGACTCCACGATAATTTACAAGAGCTTGAAGCCAAGCACACCTCCGGTGTGGCTCAGGTGGAACACGCAAAACTCGAGGTACATGGCAACAATCATCATGGATAGTGCGATGGTGGTAGTGTTGGACATTCGCTTCCCTATGTTCCCTGTGGTGGAGTTGCAACAGCACTAGGTGAGTGTGAACACGGTTGCATGGGCGCCGCATAGTTCGTGCCATATATGCACCAACGGGGATGATTCACAAGCACTGATTTGGGACCTTTCTTCCATGGGTCAACCCGTGGAAGGCGGGCTTGATCCGATTCATGTGTACACCACGGGTGTGGAGATTGAGCAGCTTCAGTGGTCGTCTTTACAACCTGATTGGGTCTCTATTGCTTTCTCCACCAAGCTTTAGATTCTTAGGGTTTGATAGAGGTTTACAGTCCCTATTCGACTCGATGATTTGTGACTCCAATTCAAGACTGGTCCCAACTGGGCTTACAAGATCTGACAACGCAAGTTAGAATATCACAAATTCATAAAATGGGTTTTACGGTTTTCAGGACTATGACTAGAAATGAAAAATAGATTAGAAAAGGTTCCATTTTTCCTCTTTCTAAGTTGAAATTTAGTGTTGTAGCTTTACTCTTTTCCAAATTACCCTTGAATAACCCTTTTCAACCAAATTTGAAACTCGTTATGTTGATTTTCTCTAGTTACATAACAGTTGCTGGCAATTATGTAGTGAAGTATTAATTTTGGGGCTTTAGAATTTTGGATTAGGGTTAAGTAAATTGTAGTTGGGATTAGTTTAGAAGTGTAGTGCTAATCTGATTACACGGGTAATTTAGATCAACTTTTTGAATTTTCAGTGAAGTTTACAAAAAAATGCAAAGCATTGTGTTCTAAGCATTGAGAAAGGACTTGAGGTGTTTATGCTTATGTAGATCAAATGTTTAATTTTAATATTATGTCATTTTTAGGAGTTTTTCATGTTTCTAAATGTGGGAGGGGATGCTTTTAGTGAAGCAACTGGTGGAATAACGTTCCTGGTTGACACCTATTTTGATGGTGGCAATGTTATGTGTACCAATGAGTGAATAGTGGAGGGTGGAGACTACCCTTTTATCTACCAATCAGCTCGGTTGGGAAGCTTTTAATATAGGTTTGATAATCTTCCTCTTGGAGACTATATTGTTGATCTTCATTTCGTGGAGATCATTAACATAAATGGGCCAAAAGAAATGAGCGTGTTCAATGTATACATCCAAGATCAAAAGGCATGTTTTTTGTACAAGCTATAATATTTTTATTTTTATGCATTTATGTTTGAAAAAATTATACAAGTAAAGGCTTCAACTCCTTTTTTTAATTGAAATAAAATGGCAGGTTCTATCTGAATTGAATATATATGCAGTTGTTGGAGCCAATAAGCCACTATAGATGGTTGATTCAAGGGTTTCTGTTAAGGATGATGAAGTTATTCTCATAAGATTTGAAAGTATATCTGAAAGCCCAATCGTTGGTGGGATTTGCATTAGGAGAGCAACAAAGGCGTCAGGTATTGTATTTCTGTATAATGTGCTTGAATTATTTGCCACTAACCTAGATGGTTACTTAGAAATTTGCTGTCTTTTTTTTCAAACAGTTCCACAAGTGACAGGTGATTACATTAAATGTAGCTCCTTTGCTGTATAGATTGAAATTCCTTCATCACAGGTTAAAGGTGTAACCTAGTTGATAAGTGGCAATTTAAAGTGCAAGTGTCATTAACTCATAACATTTTTCTTTTTCTGTTTTCCATTGGAATGTTTCGGATGAAAGTTATGCAAGCAAAGTCTAAAGCAAAGTACAAGAGCAAGATAAAAGAGCTCATAATGCAGAGCGATCTCAAGGCAAAAGAATGCTATGAGGCAAGGATGTCATTAACAACAAAAAATGAGCAATTGGAGGCAATCCAGATGGAACTTGTCAAAGTGACATTTAAGTCACTCACAATTGGGGTAAGTTTTGCAGAGTTCCCTTTAAGAGCATGGAAACTAGAGTCTTAAAAAATCTTATTTTTAACTCGTTTATGAGATTCGTTAGCTTGTGTTTGTAGTAATTTAGAGATCTGATTATTTCATTTGCTATTTGCTATGCATAGTTTATGGTCTAAGTAAATGTAATTCAGTAAGATGCACTTACACGAAAGGCATCACCTTATATATGATTCTTAATTCTATTGCCAATTTCCTTAACAGATAAAATGGTAGAGAAACAAGCTAAAAGCCTGAGGAATATTTCTAATAGGTATGAGCTTGATAAGAAGAAATGGGCAGAAACAATTAATAGTTTACAAGAAAAAATAAAGGTAACTGGTGAAAATTCAGGGCAAAGATAAACTTAAAGTTATTATCAATATTATTATTATTTTTTATTCTCAAAGGATAAATTAACTTACATTTATGCTACATTTGTTTTGCAATTGATGAAGAGTGATTATTCAAAACTTTCCTTTGAAGCGCATGAATGTGTTGATTAAAAAAAAATTGACATAATGTCTATATTGATGGGCCATTTGGCTAACTCCCCATATAAACATACTACAAAAAACAATGTGCTTGTTTGATTTTTTCATTAAATAAAATAAATCCTTGGTTACTCTATCACTCACATTCATTTCTAACAAAACACTTTTCTTTATTGAAGGTTAAATAGCTAGAGAAAAAGATGAAAGAACAACTGTAGTCAGAGTCAGCAAGTTTTCAACAGAAGGTATGTCTGTTACTTGCAAAAACTACTTCCACTCATCTTTAAGCATATGTGATGAATAGCCAATATAAATGGTATATTATGTAGTCAGACACATTTCAAGCATGCTAGCATATATTAGATTCATCAAGAATACCCAGCATGTTCCTAAGATCATAGAATCAATTTCAAGATAAGGGTTTGTTAGATGTACCAGCCAATGAATGATCAGTAAACTCAATTGAACAATTACCCACTTTGGATGTGATCTTTGACGAAATGATGTATGATCTCTATGTGCTTGTGTCCACTCTGTTGGATATAGGGGGAGCTAGAAGAAGATAAAGGCAAGGATGAAGATGTTGCTTTAGAGTTTTAACTTTTTACATGTCAATCAAATTGAAGGCATTTGTAATTTTGTCTAAGTAGTTTAAGAAGCTTAACTTGTGATCCTTACATTGCATAAGCATACTCACATACATGCATTCATGACTAAAGAAAAGCATTCAAGATTACATGTTAGAACTTGAAAAGGAATTCTCATGGCTTTGGTTTTGAAAAATCAAAATGTGCACTGCCTTAATCGATTACAGGCAATAAGTAATTGATTACCTGCGTGTATTATTTTTGGAAAAGACATGAAGAACATTTTAATCGATTACAAGCAAGTCGTAATCAATTACATAGCGTATTTCACAAAACATAGCATGATTGCCTTAATCGATTACCACTTACTATAATCGATTATCAAGGCTTAATACAAAACATAACATGACTACCTTAATCGATTACCATTTATCTGTAATCAATTACAAAGGCTTATTACATAACTGGGTTAATCGATTATCTCATTGTTTAATCGATTACATTGTTCATAAAAGTTTTCCAGATTGTCTCAAGAACATTTTAATCGATTACTTGCTATATTAATCGATTACTTGAAGCAAAATAATCGATTACACTTATGTATTAATCAATTACAATCAGTTAAATTTGTTTTCTATTTAAAGCTTTTGGATCTGTGCTTTGAGATACAACTTACATTCTGAGTTTACGAATTACTTTACACTTTCTAAGCTTTCAAAGGTCCAAGAAACAGATTTTCTGAGTGATACATTTCTTGTTTGAGATCAAAAGTTTACATGCTTCATTCATGATGATGTGTTAAGACAAGATCCTTGAAAAGAACTTCAAGAAAGTTCATTTTCTGTTCATCAACATTCATGCAACCTAGGAATTGATTGGTAACATTCATTCATTCAATTCATTCACTGAGGATCACAGGTTGTGTCTCTCTTAAACTTTCTAGTTAATTGTTTTTTTTGTCTAAGTTTGTGTTGATCAAATAGTTTTCTTTCAAGCTTGCTAGAGTAGTTTTCTCTAGGGGTAAAGAACTGAGTAGAGTTCTCAGGTTCTTTGTGATTTGGTTTCTAATAGGGTGTTAAAATTCTGATTCTTTATCTAGGGTGGATAAGGATAATCACTTGTAACAACTTGTAAAAGAACAAATTTAATTTAGTAAAACTCTAATCTTGTTTGATTAGAAGAACTAGATGTAGCTTCTCTTGAGAAGTGAACCAATATATATTTTTGTGTTGATTTCTCTATCTCTTATTGTTATCTTGATCTCTTGACAATAGTGATTTCATTCTTAATCAAGAAGTGCAAATTTTGTCATTGATTCCTTGGACTGAGTGGTTTAGTTGAATTGAAGTTTCATTTTTTTTTAAAAGTGATAAAGATCCTTCAACTCTGATTTTGTAAAAGTTTTAAAAAGTCAAGTTTATACCAATTCATCTCCCCTCTTGGTATTTGGGTGTATTCATATTGTTTTCAATTGGTATCAAGAGCTAGTTCTTGAAAGTTAATCAAGATCACTATTTTTTCAAGAAAATGAATACCACACAGATAACCTTCAAAGAGTGTGCCTCCCTCAATCGTCCTCTGATGTTTGAAGGAGAACATTTTAGTTTCTAGAAAAATTGTATGCAAATCTTTATTCAATCAAACGACTCAGGTGCTTGGAATGTTATTGAGAAGGGTCCTTTGATCCCTACAAAAATTGTTGACAATGAAAGAATTCTCAAGGAGTGGGATGAGATGACAGAAGCATAAAAAAGTGTAGTGCAGTATGATTTTAAAGCTAAAAACATGATTATATCTGCTCTTTCTTCTGATGAATTCTTTAGAACTGTTAGGTGCTAAAGCACAAAGGAAATGTGAGAGATGTTGGAAGTAACTCATGAAGGAACAGATGAAGTGAGAAGATCAAGGAAGCATGCCTTGATTCATGAATATGAAATGTTCAAGATGAGCAACACAGAAAACATTTCTCAGCTGCAAACAAGGTTCACTCACATTGTCAAGCATCTTCTTAGTCTTGGGAAGATCTTTGATGCTGAAGAATTGAACATCAAAATATTGAAGTGTCTCACAAGACCATAGCAACCAAAAGTTACAGCAATCAAGGAATCAAAAGATCGATACAAGATATCCATGGCTGCACTTTTTGGTAAACTTCTTGAGTATGAACTTGAAATGTCACAGCTAACACATGCAGAGGATGCGAAGAAGAAACACAAGAGTATAGCCTTGAAAACTAAATCAACTCGTGGAAAAGGAAGAAGACTCAAGTGAAGATAAAAGTGATGAACATATGAACCTAATAGTGAAGAAATTCAGCAAGTTTATGAAAAGAAACAAGAACAAAAAGCTGTCAAAGTTTATCAGAAAAAATGACAACAACAACAACAACAACTCCACCAACTTCACTTGTTTCGAATGTGGTAAACCTAGACACATTAAATCTGAATGTCCAATCTTTTTGAAGAAGCAACAAGGGGAGAGGAAGACTAAAAAGGAGGGGAAGCCAAAGAAGGCATACATAGTGCTGGAAGAAAATGATTCAACTACTTCTGAATCAACAAATGAGAATGAAGAAGCAAATATGTGTTTCACCTCTAAAATAAGTGATAATGAAGAATTCTCAAGTGCCGAATCAGAGGTAAATTCTGAATATGATAATATTGTTGGTGTTTTCCATGAGATGCATGAACTGGCCCAAAAACTTGCACAAACCAATAATAGACTAAAAGGTAATCTCAAATGGCATGTCACCAAAATTGCTGAATTGCAATCTGAACTTTGTAATTTGAAAAAAGCAAATGAAAAGATTGTTTCAAGTTACAAAGCTAATGGATGTGTTTGTGCCGGATCATATTTAAATGTTGATAAATGCAAGATGTGACAAAAAGAATTTGATGATTACAAAAAGAGTCAAGGTGAAAAATATATGTTTTTTCTTTCAGAAAATTCTTACTTGGTTGATCTTTTGAAAAAGGCTTTATAGAGGAAAATGCAACTTAAATCAAATGCTAAGTGTGCAAAAATATGCTGGAGATACTTCTGGTTTGGGGTACAAACATGGATCAAAATCTTTTGGAAAAACAAGGTTTGTGCTTCCAAAACAAAAGTATTAAAAAGGTCTTTCAAAAACAAAGCATCATCAATTGACTCATTTTGAAAGAGCATCAAACACTATTACTTGCATTTATTGCATGAAGAAATGTCATACATCCATTAAGTGCTATGCAAGGAGATATTATGTGGCTAATGGTGAATGCATTTGGGTACCTAAGAGAAAAAGGAAGCCAACTAACCCATATGGACCCAACCCACATTGGGTACCTTTCTTTGTTACTTAATTATGGAGGTGAAGCATACATTAGCCTTTTCATTCTCACTTGATGAATCAAATGTTGTTGAGGCATTGTTTTTCCATTCATTGCAGGCTTTCTTTGGTTTCTTTTCACCTAACTGCATCTTCAAAAATATAGGACATTTAAATTTAAAATGATAGCTTACCACATTCGAAGCAGGAGAAGTTTGCATTACTGTTGTTATTGTCATTTCTTTTGTTGAACTTTGAGAGTATCTTGTTCTTTTTGTTCTTCAAGAACTTGATGAATCTTTTTACTATTAGGCTTAGATTCTCATCACCATCTTCTTCACTCGAGTCTTCTTCTTTTTCCACATTAGAAGTTGCAGCTTTTAAAGCTATACTCTTTTGCTTTTTATCTGCATTTTCATCATGTGTTAATTGAGACAATTCTAATTCATACTCAAGAAGCTTACCAAATAATGCAGCCATGGACATCTTGGATAGATCTTTTGATTCCTTGATTGTTGCCACCTTTGGTTGTCATGGTCTTGTTAGACACTTCAAGATTTTGATGTTTAACTCTACGCAGGCTTCGTAGATTTCGGCGCCGATTTCTACCGGAACTAAGGTGGGGCCTTCAGCTACACTGAAGTATGCCGCACTCGCATCGTTCAGTTGGGATCAGGATAGTGATGTGTTGCAAACACATCTTAATTATAGCTTAGTTTTAGGTCATATTTGTATTAAATAGTTAGAAAATAGTTCTAGAATTAGTCACATTTAGTATTTTGTATTATATAAGGCATTTTAATATCATTTAAACAATTGCAGGCCAAAAAGAGGGATTCAAAAGCAAATAACAAAAGGAAACAAGATCTGGAGCATCA
>PYAF01006350.1:126441-184182 GCA_007407185.1 Glycine tomentella
TCAAACAATCAACAATATTTATTTTTATTAAATATATTAATTATTTTAAATTTTTCATCGTATAAAATAATGTGTGAATAATAGTAAAATGAAATGGTGATATTTTTAAAAAATAAAAATATTTATAATTTTATTATTTAAATTTAATCAAGATTTGAAATTTTTAACATCTTTTTATTTAATTCAATTGTTATGATAACCAACATAATAACAATTAGTTAATATATTTATTAGAAAATAATTGTTTAATTCTTTATTATAAGACAATCAAAATTAATTAATTTAAATTACTTTATCAATAATATCATAACTAAAAATATTTTAGTTATTATAAATATAAAAATTAAAATTAATTTATAAAAAAGTAGTGTGCATATAGGCACTTGTCAAAAACTAGTTGTAATATGAAAATTAGTTTGTCCCATGTAATAAAACACAACAATATGATCAAATAAAAGGTAATATAAAAATTCAAACTCATAACCAACTTTTTTTTATAACAAATCAATTTTGGTGAAAACAAATTTTCATTTTCATCGTATTTCCAGATGTATCCATTAAATTAATATCCCCAGCCTACAACTTTTCTCCATTATAGCATAATAAATTTGTTGGAAAACATATTTTTTTTATATATCCACAAAATTTATAATTTAAATTAGATAAGACGTAAAACTCAATGAAGATTCATATGCACAAAATTAAAATTAGTGAATATGAAATAAAATTAAGGTATATTGTTTAGCTTTTTTCTACCTTATTTGAATATTTGGTTAATAATTATATATATAGGGGATTGCTAACATACTCTCATATTGGAGTATGTTAGCATGCTACACTAAAACATTTGGATAAAAAAAACCAAATTTTTTCTTGTTTTACTAAAATTATTTTAAGAATATTATAGTAAATTAACATTTAAGCTTTAAAACTAATAAAAACTCATTTTTGTCTCTTCTCTCATTAATTTCTCCCATCAATTCTCTCTCCTCTCTCCTTCCTCTCTTTTCTCCCAACTCTCACATGACACAACCACCATTGTTGCATATATATTTGATACAAAATCACCATTGTTGCATATTTATTTGATACAAAATCACCATCGTTGCAGATTGAGATTACCTTTGTGAACTTCTCCTATACTACCTCTATTTGAATCCCACACAGCCACAACAATATAATTAAAGATAAACTCACGAAATATGGAATATTGAAACAAATATGAATATATAAAAATCATATGAGGAAGTGGGAGAAAAAAAATCAAATGAAACTAAATGGGAGAATAATGTGCAAGGGAGATGCATCTGGGTGGTGGGAAATCTAAACGCGTGTGATATGTTTTAGGTTTTAGTGCTTTTGATGGTCAAATGTTGTGATGGATTTACATGTGGCTCTAATAATGGGGTGACACTGGCTCATAGTGACTGAATGATGCTTTGGTTCAGACGGGTTTGAGCTTATGTTGCTAGCCAATGTTATGGTTGAATGGTGCTCTAGTTGCAGGTAATGATAATGTGAGATTTGTTTTAATTGAAAGCACCAAAGTTTGAGCATATGGTGGAGCAAGGTGGTGGCTTAGAGGTTGGGTTGTGGTGATGATTCAGCCAATGACGTGCTTAAAGGTTGCTCTACAACGAGTAGTGGTGGCATCATGTTAGAGTTGAGAGAGGAAGAAGGAAAATGAATTTGCTTTTTTTTATTAAAAAAAGATGAATTAAATTACAATAATATACCTAGATAAATAAATTAAAACTAAGGAGATATTGATTTTTTTGTCATATAACTTATGGAATAGATTGCTAACATACTTTAATGTGAGAGTGTATTAGCAATCCATACACACACACATATATATATATGTATATATATGCGAACATGTTAAATTTTAAAATTAGTGAAGTTGAATATAATTGAAGTCAATTAAATTATATTAACTTCAGTCAACTACTTCGTAGAAACCTAGTTTAAAAATATATATTTTTAACTTAATTGTAATTATCAAAATTTTATACTAAATATAACTAATATGAGGAATTTGATTTTTTATTAAATAAAATTAAATTACGAAAAAAAATTTAATACGCTATCTATAGTGAGAGTTTGGAAGAATCAAGAACTACAACTCTCACAATTACAATGACGGTAGGTAATTTCGATTTAGTTTATTTTGTTTCTGATTTTATTGTATGCTTTTATTTAATTCCAAAAATGAAATGAACATCAAGATTTTATAACATTTGGAAATTATAGTGAACTCTCTCTCCTAAATCTTTATATTATTCAGTCAAAAATATATATAATTATTTAATTATTTAATTGTAATATATATATTATATAAATTCTATATCCTAAGTGATACTTTTTGTAAAATTGCTTTATTGCACTATTAATTCAAACAATGATTAATCCATAAATAATAATAATAATAGTATATAACACAAATTTTCAACTTCATAACAACCGATGCAAATAAATTAATGATATAATTACTCTTCATTGCATAAACTTTATAAATATTATGTTTTAGCTTCATATTATGACGTTTAGTCTTTGCATAATTTTTCCTTTTTAATATATAAAGATAAAGATTTTTTTTTACTTGGTTTGGTCTCCAAAATAAAAGAAATGAAATTTCTCATGGTTCCTCCATTCCCATTTCACACTTTCCCGACCACATGGTTTCAACTCTAAAATGATTTTGGACACATGTAAATAATTTTTGATAAATTAGATTTTGAGGAATTTTCTTATATGTGTTATCTTCTTACTTTTCTTTATATTTTATTCTTCTTTTAATTGTATTTATAGAAATTTAACAAATGTTGCATTACTTATAATTAGAGTGAGTTTTTTCTTTCATATACTTGTTGGCATAAAATCAAAATTACCTCTAAATTTTTATGATGGATTGCAATCTTACAAGTGGGAAAAAAAAACATATAACAATAGAATGTAGTAATTAGATGATTAACTTGTTATAATCATAAAAAAAAGGTGTTTAACTTGTTGTGGGATGAATTTAACAACAAAGCTTCTAAACCAATTTGTGAACTCCATTGCTGAAGGCGTAGGTAGGTGATTGTCAAAACAACAAAATGTGGAAGAATATTTCCAAATAACAAAGAACAACAATAGAAAATAAATAAAGTTTCAGAAATGTGTAATTCCACATTACTTTAGAAAAACATATCTTAAACCACCTTATTTATATAAGGCTAAAATCATATTTGTATCAACGTGTAGTTTTGATTTAGATATTAAAATTATGTAACGTGTAATATGTTGCAAAAACTTGTCAAAACAACAAAATGTGGAAGAATATTTCCAAATAACAAAGAACAAAAATAGAAAATAAATAAAATTTCAGAAATGTGTAATTCCACGTTAGTTTAGAAAAAACATATCTTAAACCACCTTATTTATATAAGGCTAAAATCATATTTGTATTAACGTGTAGTTTTGATTTAGATATTAAATTATGTAATGTGTAATATGTTGCAAAAAGAATAATAAAGTGTAATGTTCTCGTGGTGAATTTGCATTCATACACAATTAAGACTTAAATCATATATGCATTCAAAGTGTAGTTTTGATTTGGATACTAAAATTATGTAACATGTAATGTGATGCAAAAATCATGAATTTGCATTTAATGACAATTAACAGAGTGTAATGTGCAACAAAAATATATAATGCATAATGATGACAATTAATATAATAAAACGTGCTCCTCATGAATTTGATTTTCTTCTAGAACTATCCCCACTCATCTTCTTTTATATTCCAAAAATATTGTACCCTTCTCTTTTTGTATATATAAAAAATTTGGATACTAAAATTATGTAATGTGTAATGTGTATTGTGATCCTCATGAATTAAGATGCCTCTCTCATGAATTTGATTTTCTTTTAAAATTATCTCCACTCATCTTCTTTTATATTCAAAATACATTTTATCCTTCTGTTTTAAAGATAAAAATAAAAATAATGATAAAGATTATGAACATACATTGTAATGTGTTTTGTACTGCAAAAATTATGAAATTGTATACAATAACAATTAACATAATGTAACATACCACAAAAAAATATAACATGTAATGATGATAATTAACATTATAAAATGTGCTCCTCATAAATGAAGACGATTCTCATAAATTTGATTTTTTTTCTAAAACTATTCACACTCATTTTCTTTTATATTTCAAAAATATTTCACCCTTCTCTTTTTATATATATAAAGATGAAAATAAAGATTACCGACATATATAGTGTGAGTAATTAAAATCAGTCAAATAAAGTGTTGTTCGCATTTTAATGCATGATCAAATTTTAATTAAAATCAGTCACTTGCTCTCTCACACCCAAAACACGTGACATAAACGTATATAAATACGAACTCAGTTTCTCACTTCAAAAAGCAAAACGCAGTGCTCGACAATGGTGGCGACGCTTCTAAAATCCTAAAACCCTAACCCTAAGAAAAAATAATTCCCCAATCATCGCAAGACTCGATGAACGTGGATCACGATCAGCCTCCCGCGGCGACGAAGGCCCAGGCGCTGCAGTCCCTAGCGGCGGGTCCTCTCTCGTCGTCGGTGGCGAAGCTCGCTGCGTCCTCGCGGTGCATCCCTTCCGACAAGGACTTCCATTTCTACCGCAACTTCGAGGAGTTCAAGGTCCCCGTCGAGGAAATCGCTCGGGAGTCGAGGTCGATGCTCGAGGCCATTGGCGCTGCGGCGGCGCACGCGGCGTTCCCTGACAACGACGTCGACGACGACGCCGCTTACGACTGGCTGGTAAACGCGAATGACGACGTTTTGGAGCGGTTCGACGCGTTGGTGAACGAGTTCCGGAAGGTTCGGCAGGAGGAAGAGGAGACTGGTCATCCGGCGATGCATCCAATGGAGGAAGACGGGTTTCAATTGGTGACGGGGAAGAAGAAGAAAGGGGGGAGAGGGAATGTGACTCCGGCAGCGATGGGTTCTGAGGTGGCGGCAGTGGCGCCACCGGGAGTTACGGTGGCAACTAAGGATAAGAGGACGATGGGGCCGAAGTCGAAGGTTCCGTTTCATATACCAACGATTAGGAGGCCGCAGGATGAGTATAATATAGTGGTTAATAATGCAAACATGCCGTTTGAGCATATTTGGTTGCAGAGGAGTGATGATGGGTTGAGCTTCATTCATCCACTGGTTAGTTTCTTAGTTCATTTCACTAGCATTTGTTTACACAGATTGGTATTGTATAGGTTTGGCTTTTCTTTTTTTTTTTTTAGTTTGAATTTTAATTATGAGTCGATGCATCGCTGCCATATTAAAGACTTTAGGATGTGATTGTGATGGTTGGATTCCTTTTTAACGACTTCGCAGTGAGTTATTAGTATCAGCATAAAATTTTTTCTTGTTTTTTGTTATTTTTTCTTTTTGTTTTGGTTTTCTAACAAATTTATGTTAAGTGAAATTTTTTTCAACTGTCTGACTGCAATTGGCCATAGTTTAATATGATTTTTTGTTGGCCACTCATATATTTGCTTATGCTTAAAGGAGCTAGTTTTCACAGGTAGGTTATTCCTTTCTGTGTTTTCATTAAGGTAATTTGTGGGTGTTTTTTTGGCATCCTTAAAAGCAAGTTCAATCATGCTGACTATTTACATGTTGGTACATGGTATGGTATACTTAAAAGCAATAGCTTATGTTTAATGATATTTTCTGTATCATGTTGATACCTTTTGATGCATGAAGGGGTAAATCCTTTTCAAAGGGGTAAATGCTATTTTTGGCATTGAAATCTTATTAGAAATAACTTTTGGTTGTTTGATAGCCTTCTACATCTAAGTCGTGCTTTTCTTGCATTTAAATCTCCATAGAATAACTTTTGGTAGTCGTATTTTGTTTTGCATTAGCAATCTCTATCCCTTGTGTGTGTGTGTGTGTGTGTGTGTTTGTGTGCAGGTGTATTGATAGAATTTTCTTATAATTTTGATTATCTTTTTTTTTCTGTGGAGATGTTTTTATTTTATCACCCTTCTCTATCTGTTTGTGTTGATATATTATTAATTTATTATTCCAGGAAAAGCTATCTGTTTTGGATTTTGTTGATACAAATCTTGGGGATGTTGTGCCAGTGAAGCCTCCCTCAATAGAAAGCACCCCTTTTAAGCTTGTTGAGGAAGTCAAAGATTTAAAGGAGTTGGCGGCTAAGCTGCGTTCTGTTAATGAATTTGCGGTAAAGCATGATTACTATTCATAAAGTTTTACTTATAAATTACCTCATGACCAGTTACATAATTTGATTCTTGCATCTGATATGTGCAACTGCAATGACACATGAAAAAGAAATCTAAATTACCATGGGTTTACCTTAGATTAGAAAAGATAAATCTTAATTGTAAGTAATGCGAATTCTGAAGCTACTCTATCCAACTTCAGAGAGAAATACTAAAACTACTTATTTTTTAGATTATTTTTTTTTTGCTCAGCAAAAATATTATATATATAAGATGAAGAAAGGTACAAGTAGTACTGAAAATATATATACAACCTGTCAACAGGCAAAACAGACCTATGGCAACCTAATACATGCATTTTACATGGATTAGGGTGCCAAATGTGATACTGAAGACTAGGCTCACACCCAACTTAAAAATAAGAGAAGCATTTATGCTAAACCCTCCCCAAAGAACAAAAGCCTTCCCTGATATGGCTAGACCAAAAGTGGAAGGGGATGTTAAATCCTTTTTCCAGGTTAGATAACCAGGACCAGCAAAAGAATAGTGCATCCTCCATCATCTTATGTCCATTGAAATTATCACCATGGAACACTATCCTATTTCTATGGTGCCATATACACCAAGTCAAGGCTATCCACCAAATCTGCCATCTCTGGATCATGAGAACAGTGATCCAGCAGTGGGAATGCTGTAGGAAATGTTCTTTTGGAGTTATCGAAGATACCCCTTGAATGTTTAACCAAGCCATCAATTCCCACCATAAAGGCAGAATCTTAAGGCAGCTAAAGAATAAATGGGAGGCATCCTCATCAGAACTCCTACAGAAAGGGCAGCTGGTATCATTTAATACTATATTCCTTCTTAAGTTCTTCTTAGTAGGCAAACTGTCTCTCAGCAATCTCCAGGCAAAACATGAGGCTTTACTGGGGATTTTTAATTTCCAGAGGTCAATGAACACCACATCCTGGTTCTGAATTAATGTCTCCTTATTAATTAACCTATATGCACTTCCCACAGTGTATTTCCCACTCAGATCAGCCTCCCACCTCCAAGAGTCTTGCTGCTGTTCATGTATTAGCAGACCCTGTAATTCTTCTAAAAATTAATTGCTTCTGGTATTTCACCCTCCATAAAACACCTCCTCCACCTAAACTGCCATTCCCAGCCTACTTGGGATGTAATTCCCATCTGTTGAATATTGTGTTGCTGTTGTTGGAAAATCAGGTATAATCTAGGGTATTTCAACTTCAAAGGCACTCCATCCTCCCTCCAATCATCTTCCCAAAACAGCACCTTTGAACCACATCCTAAAGTCCATTTAACAACTTTCTTAAATCATCCCTCCTTAACATTTTTTAGATTATTAATTTTTGTCAAATAACATTTAATCATCATATATCTTTCGAACAATTTTTAATTAAAAAGCATTTTTTCTTCAAGGCTCATACTAAGGAGCACAATTTGGACAGGTGATTAAGCTCTATTGATGTGTCACGCATGAAAGTTCATTGTATAGTAGTGTCATTTATGAGCCTTCATCTTATCACTTAAACTTTTAGATTTGGTCATTGACAAAAGTAAATTGTTATCATGTCATTTTTCTGGTTTACTCTTAACCTGAGAGTTATTCAGGTTGAGGTAGCGATTTGCTTAACTTGTAGTGCAGAAAATATGATTGCAGCGATTTTGTTTGGAGTTATGTTTCTTTGTTGACTGTGAGGATAGATTTTAGTATCTCAGGTTTATTGTTTTTGTACTCTATAGGATAGGATACAGTTCTTGAACATTTTGTTTGCCTTTAGATGCTCTCCTTTTTTTATTGCATTTGATTGTTGGGCCTTTCGTGTAGTCACTCCCTCCATTGCTTCCATTCATTGCATTCTTTTGACTTATTTATGTAATGACTTGAAGTTGAAATGTATAGGTTGATTTGGAACATAATCAATATCGGTCTTTCCAAGGTTTGACTTGCCTGATGCAAATTTCAACAAAGACTGAAGATTTTATTGTTGACACATTGAAACTTCGCATTCATATTGGACCCTATCTAAGGGAAATCTTCAAGGACCCTGCCAAGAGGAAGGTTAGTTCACATAATTGGTTTTTTTTTCCTCAATTCAACTTATTTGTCTCATCCTGTTGACATTATTTATGGGTTAATTAGGTCATGCATGGTGCGGATCGAGATATTGCATGGCTTCAACGAGACTTTGGAATTTACATTTGTAATTTGTTTGACACTCACCAGGTTTGTTTAAATGCTCTGGCTATTCAATATTTAAAGTTTGGAACTATTTCCTTCTAATTTATCAAGGCAGAAAACTGTACTATCAGTTATTTGATTTGGTTCATACTGGCTCTGGCTCTGCATGTAAAATTTCAGTGTTTTGGTTTTCATGTATTCATAATGTTATTGCTGAAGAATTTATTGCACTAGACTAATCTATTTTGATTACCTTGGTTAGGCTTCAAAGTTGTTAAACTTGGAGAGAAATAGTTTGGAGCATATTCTACATCATTTTTGTGAAGTTACTGCAAACAAAGAGTATGCTGTCTTTAGTTCTTCGCTTTAAATTTTTGAATTAACCCCTTGAGCTTAGATGCTTTACTATTGCTTCTGGCACGATTTTTCCATTTTTTCCTTAAATAAATTTTGGAAGCTTTACATTAACAACTCCTTGCAGATACCAGAATGCAGACTGGAGACTACGTCCACTTCCTGATGAGATGATAAGGTATGATTAACTTTTAACTTGTCAGATTTGACACTTACTTGATTCATCATTTTTTTTACCTTGTCTTCTTTTTGCACTATTGGATTTTAAATGTGCTTGGTTTCCTAAAATATACTGGAGGTAATTAAGGAGTAACCTAGTTTTGTGTGATTGTTTATCATACTAGGAATCTATAGAAACTCGTAATCCTTGGTTCGATTGTTTGCCACTTCCCTTTGTATTTGGATGGTGTTTACTTGCAACTGACCTGATAGTACAACAATAATAACCTTATCCTATTAGGTGAGGTCGACTTCATGGATACAATGCCATTAGGCTCAGTTAAAAACCGAATTCTCAGGGTTATCATTTACCATTAGGATTGCTTTTATGAATTCCTGCAATGTTTATCTTGTTCTTTCTCTATTTCTTTTCTTAGGGTTAAAAAACATGCTATCTACCCGTATGGGTGCCTTTACACATGTCCAAATCACTTTAATCCATTTTCTGTCATCTTTACCTTGATAGGTATCATACTAATATTCTTTGTACACAATCACTTCTTATCCTATCCTTTGTTGTGTATTACACATTTATATCAACATACTCATTTTTGCTACTCATTTCTCGTTTTGTTAAAGCATAACAGTCACTACCAGAGTATAGCTAGCTGTATAGTAATACAAAATAACTTTTCTGAGCTTGGTAGGTACTTTATAGTCTCGACTAGCTCCTCCAAATGTCCTTCTCCATTTTAACTGCCCAGCTTGTATCTTCTCTGTGTCATTTTCATTATTTTGTAAATATTGATCCTAGATATTTAAACTTGGAAACATTTTGTATGACATCTTTTCCAATTTTTATCTCCTTAGTCATTTTCTTGTTTCTTGCTAAAATTGCAATGCATATTCTCTTATTCCTACTCAAGCAATTTTTTTCTATTCAAGTGTCTGTCTCTAAAGTTCAAGTTTAGAGTAAACCCCTTCCTTGATTCCAGAATAAAAGTATTTTGTATGGATAATCTATTTTAAACAAACATGACCTTATTTCTACAAGAAAATCTTTAGTCTCACCTCTAGGGAGTTCTTACATCGACTGTTACCCCACCATTCATTTCTAGTGTATAGTCCAGATATAAGTCACTCAAACATGGAATTGTAACATTTTTATTTGTATGCATAGTTAATAGCATGCTATAGTGTGCAGCAATAGCATTGTAGCTTTGTGTCATGATTCATGTTGTGGCCTGGCCAAACTGGAAGTGGAGTTTTGTCATTTTTTTTTGTAGTGGTGTTTGTATTTGTATGCATAATTAATAGCATGCTATAGCATGCCGTGTGCGGCAACAGCATTGTAGCTTTGTGTCATGACTCATGTCGTGGCCTGGCCGCAATGGAAGTGGAGTTATGCCATTTTTTTTTGAAGTGGTGATAGTGACCTGAATTGCAAAATGAAAACACACTGAGGCGCTATATAGTTTACAGATCATTGAAATTGAATCCTTGCTTTGATCCCTTTTTATTTGATTGCCCCTTAAGTTTTTGATGTTAAGTTTTCCCTGTTAAATTAAAAATATGCTTCAACATGCATCATCATTCTTCAGAAAATGACACACCAGATCATTGTCAAAAGTATTATTAGAATCAGAAGGCTTTTCACTATTTACTTTGACTCTCACCCATTGTTTACCAGCTTGTAATTTATGTTGTTCAGTTATTCTCTTTTGTTTTCCATCCGATCTTTGTTCTTCTCTCTTCAATCTTTATCTCTTTATTCTTCCCCCTTTCATCTGCAGAATACTACCAGCAGTATAAATGTATTCTAAGGAAATTAAAATTGTCACAAGCATTGCTGATTTCTACTATTATGACAAACCTTGGGTTTATTTCCCCTCCCAAAAAAAGAAATTAGTTTACTCATTTATCTTGGTTTCAGCTTGATGATTACTGGCACATTGTCATGGGCAATCTAATTAGTAATTACTACAATCTAATTAACTGTTTTTGTGATGGCAGATATGCGAGAGAAGATACACACTATCTGTTGTATATATATGACTTAATGAGGATTAAGTTGTTTGCCTTGTCCAAGGAGTCTGAAAGTTCTGAGTCTTCAGACACTCCTCTGGTGGAGGTAAGTATAACTATCATCTACACCAAAGAAATCTCTGACTGTGTATGCTATTACATTAAATTTTTAGATGAATTTGATTTGGTTGAACTGTTTAAGTTGAACATCTTCCTTTCATGCTTTACCGAGTTTAGAAATTTGTTGCCTGGTTTAAATTTGTTAGTACTTTGTTTCTGTCACCTTCAGTAAGTTTACAACGTTTAGTAATTTATGATTGCTTCAAGTTCTCTTTATTAAAACTTTTACTAATTTAGCATAGTAGAAGGTAACATTTATGTTTATCAGTTCTTCCTACTTTTCTCTTTATGATATTCATTGTGGTCTGCATGTTTTGAGAAAGTCTTTCTCATGAAAATAGTTTTTTCTCTGTTCAAAAGTTATCTTAGGAAGCTGACAATAAAGCCATTTTTAGTTGGTGCTTATTAGAAATTAAACTAACTGGATGATCATCTGAACTATCAATCAATCATTTCCACAATCCATATCCCTGTAGACTGCTTTGTCTCATTTGTTTGAATATTTGCACATGTTACAATAATGTGAAATGTTAAGGCTGACTAGACCTGACCTTCCTTTCTATACAGACATTGGGCATTAGTTTTTGTTCTCAATCTTTAATCAAATTGAGATACAACATGACTGAATGGTTGGCTCAATGAGCTTTCTTTTTGGCTTTTGACTGGAATTTCCCTTAAACCTACAGGTCTACAAACGCAGTTATGATGTCTGCATGCAGCTATATGAGAAAGAACTTCTGACAGAGAACTCCTATCTTCATATATATGGGTTCGTCAATAGCTTTTCTTTCATTAGTTATGCATTCTATGCAAGCAGCAATTGTTCACCTAGCCTTTTTTTATATATCTTGATCACTTTTCTGACTCTTCTATATAAAGGGTGTATTTATTAAGTTCTGTTTTGCATGAAATGCATGCCAAGAAGTGTAAAACAAAGCTTACTTACTGTTTCTCTATAGGTTGCAAGGGGCCGGTTTCAATGCTCAGCAACTTGCTATTGTTTCTGTAAGTTTATTTTCCTTTTAATTATTTGTAGCATCAATCTTGAATTACTTAATGCTTATAGGACACAATATCTTGCCCCCTTTTTTCCCATCAAACACCATTCTTGCCATGAATATGAAAAATGTTTTCCACAGTTCTTCTAAGCAACACTTTGTATTAAATTTTGATACATGATTTTAAGTATTGTGGTCAATTCTGTTGTCTTAATCTAGAACCATGATTTTCTCGTGAATCTCATTTTGACCCAAATGTGGTGAACTTATTCCCCTGGATTTTTATAGATTATTCTTTGTTAATTAATTCTCTTTATTTTTTTTATAAAGTCTGGTTTACTCCCTTAGCATCACTCTGACCACTTTCACTGTCATCATCAAAATCTTAATTTAGCTATTGATATTTGATACCATTTCTTACAACCTTCATTAGTGACACTATCACCTTTGTTTCAGTTACTTAAATAATAATACTACAGGTTCCAACTACTCTTTTGTCATCTTAATCACCACTGAAAATTTCTAGAATAGTTATCTTGCTGTTTCATGCTGGTTTCTATCATGAAACAGTTTGGGTTGGACACGAAGAGACTCTAATCTAATGGCCTTCCAAGCATAATTCACGTATTCTGTTTAAGTTTTTTACTTTTTTCTGAATCAATCCAAAATAGCTTTCACCTCCAAAAGGACCTGATACAATGTCAGGATTTTGTGAGTGAATGCCCAACTTCAAACACTAAGAATGGCATGTCACATATTGCATAATTTGCATTTGTATTGGATTTCGTTGCTCTCTATTCTAAAATCTATTGTAGTTTATATACACTGTTTTTCTGGTTTGCAGGGGCTGTGTGAATGGAGGGACATTGTTGCCCGTGCAGAGGATGAAAGTACAGGATATGTATTGCCAAATAAATCTGTTCTTGAAATCGGTATGAAACTTGTGCAAATTCTGTGTATCTTAATGTTAGCAATTTGGATGTATGCTGATAATTTAATTTGTATTTACTTGTTTAAAAGCTAAGCAGATGCCTCTTACTACAAGCAAGCTACGGCGATTGGTGAAGTCAAAACACCCTTATGTTGAACACAATCTTGATGCTGTTGTCAGCATCATTAGGCATTCAATCCAGAATGCTGCTTCATTTGAGGAAGCTGCTCAACAGTTGAAAGAAGCACAAGCTGCCACTGTAAGTAATATGTTTACAATTACCATATAAATGTTTGGGCAGAGGATATATTAATTTGTCAACTGTGGTCTGGTAAAATATTAATTGTTATGAAGTCAACAAGTTATTAATATGGGAGCTTCCTGTTTGTTATTTGTGCGACTTTCACAATTATTTAAAGGTTGTCTGTATAAAGCACTAACACCCATTTATAATTACAATCTTGGTTAAGTACTAGTGCATTGCAAGTAATACATGCCCAACCCGGTAATAATATGATTCATAAGAGCCATAATACATGGTAACCTTATATTTAACATTACCTAACACTTTCAATTAACAAGTAAGATCTAGTAGTTTGGTACAGCTAGTATAAGTCCCTCCCAATATTAGATGATAACTGTTGTAACGGGACTCCTGACACACGTACAACCCTAATCTTTTAGGTTGTTACAAAGAAACACAATGACTGTAGCCTCAGTTTTTATAGTGGCATGAAATTATTGTTTCCACACTATGTTAAAGAACATATAGTTATTGGAACTCTTAAATATATCTTATGTTTTATAATCTATAGGTTTTATTCATTTTATGACTTTCTATCATGTCAATCATTAATTTAAATTAAATTTATAGTAGAAATAACATTTTTTGTTACAATACTATCATTAAAAATAGGACGTTTCAAGTTCATTGTTTAATTATATTTAACATTAATATAGAAGTAAGGTATTTTAAAGTATATAAATTTGAAAAGGTCTCTAATAAACTAGGATTATGGTAATTGGCTACTGCTGTCATTTGGATCCTTGGATCTGTTATAAATGCTAGCTGAGTCAGTTTCAAAACTGAAAAATTTGAGTAAGCTGAGATGTCTAAATAACTACGTAGACAGTTTTAAAATTTTCTACTTCTTTTTCTCCTTATGGTAATTAATGCTACCAGCATAATGGGTTGGTATTTAAATTTTATTCGTCTTAATTTCTGATTTTTGCATGTTGATTAAACTGTGACGATGATTGTTGTACAGACATCAGATGTAGTACCTATTACAGATGGAACTGAAGACCCCCCATTCCATACACGAGATTCTAAGGTTGGAAATGCAACTAAAGTGTTGGAATTGAAAATATCAGCAATATCAATATTCTTGAGAAGTCACCATTTTTTCTTTTGACCCCAAACAGGAATCTTCTCAGCATCAAGCTACAAGTGTACCAATAGAAATTAAGTCCAATAGTCTTATTTCCGAGCCACCAAAGGATAGTCTCACAATTGCAAAGCAGAATAGGGATGCAAATGTTGGTGCACTTTCTACAGCAAAGGTTGCAAAATTTCTGTGTTTTAATGTTAGTTCAATGTTTTAGCCTCCTAGTGATGAGCATTGATCTAAATTATATTGCTAATTTGTTGATAGGGGAATGGAGCAGCTGTTCAGGTGCTAAAAAAGCCTACTGGTGCTTTTGGGGCACTCCTGGGGAGTTCTGCTTCAAAGAGGAAGCTTGGTCCTGATAAGGTATGCTTTCGTCAAACATCTCAATGAATGTCTCTATATTACATACGTGATGCAAACATGGAGAGCTCCATGTCTGTTCTGTACTTATCCATGCCACTTTTATTTGGGGTTTATTCTTAGGGCAAGGAAGAGATCAAGCTAGAGAAGATTAGATCTTCTGTCAGTCTTCCTTTCCATTCATTTTTGGGTACCAGTGAAAAGTCAGAACCTACAGAAGAAACTCCTAGTGTAGCATCTGAAATGTCAGAGCCACAGAAACCTGTTTCTGATGTAGTTTCTGACTCTCCTCTAGATGAGATTATAATGCTAGAATCAGATACAGGTGCAAAGGATATGGAGCAGAATAACCTAGAAAACTCCAATGAACACAGGGAGAAAGATTCTGTTGTGTCCACTTTGGGAAAAGAGGATGAAGATGAGCCAGTATCACTGTCGGAATTGTCATCGAATTTTAAAAAATGCTTTCATTCAAATAATCAAAATAATAAAACCAGACAGCCCAAGAAAACTGAACAGCCCAGTGGCTTAGTGCAGCTGAAGCCATTTGATTATGAAGCTGCAAGGAAACATGTTAAGTTTGGAGATCATAAAAAGCATGCATCTTCCAAGGGTTCTGATGGTCATATGGAGGTAGTAGAGGACCCAGGTAGCAAGAAGCAGCATTCGACAACAGGACAGGGACAAGCTAGTGATTTAAGTAGACAATTGCCTCAAGGTAGAAGACGTCAGGCGTTTCCTGCTTCTGGGAATCGTAGTTCTACATTCCGCTGAGACAGTGAAAATAGATTTTATGTACAAATTGGCAAAGCCATATTCTCAATTTAGCAGTGTTAAATCCAACATGATCAAGATATAAAATTTTATGATTTAGCAAGGTTGTGTCATAGAAGCTCACATCTTTTGATTATAATTTTTGTTGTTCATTACTTGAGCAGCAACAGTTTTTTCCGCCTGATCAGTTGAAGGTGAAAATATTCGAGGGATCAGAAAAATATGTTAGACATTGAATTGTATTGTATTGGTTTGAAAATTCCAATTACAAGGTTAACTATGCTTTGCATTTAGAGTATGGGGTTTTTCCGTTGCATTTAAATCTAGAATTTGATTTTGATAAACAATAATTGATTTTGGTTTATTATCTATTCGTCTAAATATTAGAAAACAGTTGGATATAATAATTGAGGTTAAACAATTGATGGGATGATTAATGATTTGTATTCTTTAGTGATTTTTATGGCTACAGTTTGTTAAATAAATTTATGCGTAAAGAAATGACAAGAAATTTTCATTTAGTTTAAACTGGTTTTAATGAATGTTAAAAACTTCCAATTCAGCATGGGAATTCATTTTTTCAGGAAATTTGAAGGCTTAATTGCTAATTTGGTGTTTAAATTATTTGAAAAGATTCAATTTGGTACTAAGTGGTCAGGATTCAAATCTTAGTACTAAATACCATCGTCACAAAAAAAAGATTACTTTGTACTAATACCATTCCATTTTATGAAGTTACTTTGTATTAATACCATCTTCACAAAAAAAAGATTCAAGGCTATCCTCCATCATATAATAATTGAGGTTAAACAATTGATGGGATGATTAATGATTTGTATTCTTTAGTGATTTTTATGGCTACAGTTCGTTAAATAAATTTATGCGTAAAGAAATGACAAGAAATTCTCATTTAGTTTAAACTGGTTTTTAATGAATGTTAAAAACTTCCAATTCAGCATGGGAATTCAGTTTTTTAGGAAATTTGAAGGCTTAATTAATTTGGTGTTTAAATTATTTGTAAAGATTCAATTTGGTCCTAAGTGGTCAGGATTCAAATCTTAGTACTAAATACTATCATCACAAAAAAAAGATTACTTTGTACTAATACCATTGCATTTTATGGAAGTTACTTTGTATTAATACCATCGTCACAAAAAAAAGATTCAAGTTGGTCCTCAATATTTCTTTTAAAATGCACTAATTTGATCTTTCTGTCCAATTAAACTGACGTTGTTCGAAGTACAAATTTCCACAATTTTTGCTTACAACCAATTTGCACTTGTAACGGTGTCAACTTAATTGGATGGAAAAGGCCAAATTAGTATATTTTAAAAAAATACTTGAAACCTAAATAGAATATTTTGAAAACTTTAGATCTAATGAAAATAAAGCGCTCTTAGTTCTCGGTAGAACGCGGGTCTCCAAAACCCAATGTTGTAGGTTTAATCCGCTGAATAGAGCGTCGACTCTGCATAGATTAGGTATACATGCATTCCAACCCATTTTAGTAGAGGAGCGTGCTATTTGTTTGACACGATCAGGCCATGGAAGACTCAGGTCAAAGCAAACCTCCAGATTCGATGCAGTTAAGTCGATAGCCTCAGATAGGGTCAGCTCATCAGAGATTGTTTGAAGACACTTCTTTCTACAGGGGAAAGATTTTTTGCCACGGCATCATTGGTTTCAGCTTCAACTTCAACAGTCAAAAAGAATAGCTGACCCTTTGTTTTTGTTGTTACAGAAGAAGTTGTTTCTTAAATAGAAAATTGAATCTTCTAAAATAATTTGAGGACCAAATTGAAAATTAAGTCGAATTTTTAAAATGATTCATAATAAAATAGTTTGTTTGAATATAATATTTGAAAGAGAATTGAATTTTTGGTATTTATATGAATCATTTCAATTAACTAAAATAGTGAGATTTTATTATTTCAAAAATTAAAGAATTTAAAATTCTTTTTTTGGAGACGCTTACTTTCATTCACGCTCTCACAACTAGAGGTGGTCAAGGTTTCTATGACTAACGTCGACCAAGGGTATTTTTTTGGCAATTGTCGTTTAGGTTTTTTCGTTTGATGTCAACCAGTGATATTTTTGGCTTGATGTCGGTTTTTTTGGATGTCATCGTCCAAGGCTATTTTTAGTAGACATTGTCTAGGGATTTTTTGGCCAACATTAGCTAGAGATTTTCTAGTTGATGTTAGTCAGAGATTTTTGGATGATGTTGGTTAGACTTTTTTGGCTGACATCAACCATGACTATTTTTTAGTTGACACCTGCTAGGGCTTTTTCAGTCGACATCAATAGGTTTTTCTAGCAAACATCACCCATTGATCAATGCTATTTTTAGCCGATGTATGATAAGGGTTTGTTTGCCAACATCGACTAGGGTTTTTTGGCTAACATTGATCAGGACTATTTTTAACTAACACTGGCTAGGATTTTTCGGCCGATGCCAACTATATTATTTTGGCCGACATCGACTAATTGATGGCCTACATCGGTCGTGACTATTTTTTAGCCCACACCTGCTAAGATCTTTTAAGTCAACACTAGTTTGGGTTTTTTTTTTTTTTTTTTTGCCAGAGCCATAGCTATTTTTTTAGTTGATATATGGTAGGGATTTGTGGCCAATATTGACTAGGATTTTTTTGGCTGATGTTAGCTAGGGATTTCTTGCCTACGTCGACTAGGTTTTTTGGCCGACATCGTCTATGACTATTTTTTAGCCAACATTGACTAGGTTGTTGGCAGACACCCACTAAGGTTTTTGGCTGATATTGATCATGACTATTTTTTATTTGATGTTACCTAGGATTTTTTTGGCTTACATCAATTAGGATTTTTTGGAAGACATCGATTAGAGCTATTATTTAGTTGACACCGGCTAGGGTATTTTGGCCAACATTGACCATGGCTATTTTTTGGTCGACATCGACTAGAGTTTTCTCGACCGATATTAGTCAGAGCTATGTTTTAGCCAAGATTGGCCAAGACTATTTTTTAGCCGATGTAAGTTAGGGTTTTTGGTCGACATTAGTCATGATTTTTTTTAGTCGACTTTGGCTAGGGATTTTTCGTTCGTCGTTGGCTAGTGATGTTTTTCGGCTGACATTGGCCAAAAAAACCTTAGCCCCTAGCCGATGTTAGTTGAAAAACATCATTGGTCAACATCGACCAAAAAATCACTAGTCGGCGTCAACTGAAAAATAGTCTCGACCAACGTTAGTCGAAAAATGGCATTGATCCTTGTTGGCTGAAAATTGCAGGGAATTTGAATTGCTTTGATTTTAATTTTCTTCATTTTCTAAATTCTTTATTTGGATAAATCAATTCAAATTTCTTACATTTTAAATTCTCTGTTTGGATAGGACAATTCAATTTTTTAACTATTCAAAATTTCAATTTTATTTTTTAAATAGATGAAAATTCAATATTAAACTTTATAGAAAACAAACACTATCTAATTTTGAAATATTTAATTAAAATATTTTTAAATACTTAATCATTTAAAATACAAAGATTGATAATTTTGACAAGGTTTTTTTGACTAACCACAGTCAGTGATGTTTTTAAACTGACATAAACCATGATTATTTTTCGACGTCAAGTAGGGTTTATTTTGTCAAAGTACACAAAGAATATTTTTCAGCCAACAAGGATCAAGGCCATTTTTCAACTGATGTTGGTCGAGACTATTTTTCAGTCGATGCCAACTAACGATTTTTCGGTCGATGTTGACCAGTGATGTTTTTCAACTAACATCGACTAGGGTTTTTTTGGCCGATATCGGCTGAAAAACATCACTAGCCAACGACGAACGAAAAATTCCTTGTCAAAGTCGACTAAAAAATAATCATGACCAATATTTTAATTAAATATTTTAAAAATAGATAGTGTTTGTTTTCTATAAAGTTTAATATTGAATTTTCATTTATTTAAAAAATAAAATTGAAATTTTGAATAGTTAAAAAATAGAATTGTCCTATCCAAACAGAGAATTTAAAATGTAGGAAATTTGAATTGATTTATCCAAATAAAGAATTTAGAAAATGAAGAAAATTAAAATCAAAGCAATTCAAATTCTAGGCATTTCAAATTCCCTGCAATTTTGAAAATCCTCATTCAAATACAAGGTTTAGGATTCAACTATAGTGGAAAATATGCTTTTTTCTTCTATTTTTTAGTTTTAGATTTTGTTGGTCTGTCGTTAAATTATACAAATATATAGAAATTTTAAGTTTAAACATCCTTTTAGTCCTAAATATGATCTTGTTTTTTTTAGTCTTTCCTTTCAAAACATCAACTTTTGGTCTTTCACTTTTGAAAATGGATTAAAATAAATGCTAACATTAATTGTTAGTTGAATTCAATAGTGATGTTAATTTGTGCCAGTTTTTAACCAAAATAGAATGTCGATTTTGGATTCACACTTTGTGACGATGTTTAATCCACCACAAAATAGCCTTTAGCATAAGTCTACTTCTATTTATTGTTATGATTACTTCCTCATCGTTTCTTCAATAAACATCCCAAATTTCAAATAAAAAGGCTTAGATAATAAAACACATGATAAAAATATGAATCAAAAGGAAAGTCATTGTCCCCAACACTTTTAATCCTTGATATTGATAGACAAGGCATACAACATACAAGCATTTCTCATGTGCAACCATGACCATCTTCATGGAACCATCACTAGCAAGCATCACCCAACAACCACCAAACCCAATAGCAACTAAGCCTCACACCACTCACATACTTGTCACTGGTGTTAAACCCACCATGACAACCATTACCAATCCCAAGCAAAAATCATCAATGGAGACTTACCCCCTAACTCATCATTCAGATTGTCATTTCTTTTTTGCTCATTGCCTCTTTATGTTTCTTGTGTTTTCTCTCTTCAAGAATTTTGTGTTTCTATTTATTTATTTTTGATTTGGTTCCAAATCCTCAAATTTGCAAATTGAAGAAGAGGAAAAGTTCATTGTTTTTGAGGGAGAGGAGGTGGTGGCATCATTGCTGCCATGCACGACGATAAGCAAGGTTGTGTGTGAAGGAAAGAGAAAGGGGACAAGGAAGGAGAAGGCGAGGGATGTGCCAAGAAGGGATGGTGGTGGTAGTTTAAGCACGACAAATGGGGCTCAATCTTTGACAAGAAAGTTTGTGTGGAAGAGTGAGGGAAAGCGTGAGAGAGTTGAAGAGGTAAAAGCAAGAGAACTACTCATTCAAGCAAATAAAAAGGTGAATATATTCTTGTTAAGAGTGAGAATAATTTCGTCCTTATTAAAAGTCACCATAAAGTGCAAACCCAAAATTCACATTTTGTTGTGGTTAAAAATTAGCCCAAATTGTTATCATTGTTAAGTTCAACTAACAAAAGTTAGTGTTGAGGTTTATTTTGACATAATTTAAAAAATATAGGACCAAAAGTTGATATTTTAAAAAGAAGGTATTGGAAATGAAAATGACCATATTTAGAGGGGGTAATAAGATTTTTAAACGCAACTTAAAATACAATGAAATTTTTATCTGAATTGAAAATTATATGTTAGTTTGATTGTTTGTGCCAAGTTTTAAATTGAACATATACAAGTATATAATAAAAATATTTTTACACTCCCTTCTTTCCTATTTATAATATTCATTTGAAATAATGATTGTTTCTTTTTATAAGACCTGATCTATAATGTTCCTTGCATTAATTATTTTTAGACTAGAAATATCTCATTAAAAGAAGAAAAAAATGTATTGACAAAAAAATAGAAGGGAGAGAAGTATTAATGATAAATATAGTTTTGGAAAAAAGTTATAAATTTAAGACAAATTTATTGTTTTAAACTAAATTAATCACTTTTATTTATCTTGATGAATTACGTAATTCAATCTTATATACAGGAACAAAGGGAGTACATTTTAAAAATACATATTATGTCAATTTTGATGTATATCAATAGAAAGAATTACGTAATTCAATCTTATATACAGGAACAAAGGGAGTACATTTTAAAAATACATATTATGTCAATTTTGATGTATATCAATAGAAAAAAAATCTCCCTAACTTTTCTACACCAAGAACATAAAAAAATGGTGTTGTGGAGAGAAATAATAGGTAATTGTAAGAAATGACAAGAACCCTGTTTAATGATAACTCTACTCCTAAAAACTTCTTGGTTGAAGTTGTAAACACTCTACGCTATTTACAAAACAAAATATATATTAGACATATCTTGAAAAAGACTCCTTATGAATTATGGAAACGCCAAAAACCTTACATATCTTATTTTCACCCTTTTGGATGTTATTGTTTCATCTTGATCGCTAAGGACATTCTTTAAAGTTTGATTCTAAGTATGACAATGGAATATTGTTCATGTAATGACGCGCCTCGTCACTACGATATCACAACTCTAAACATGTAATTTCAATTTTTAAATGAAAACTCCATTAATTTGATTATGAAAATGAGAGTAAATTTTTGGAAATAATACACTCATCAGTCAACGCATAAATATGTAAATAAATAAATACACACACCCCCACACACCCCCTACACACACACACACACATATATATATTGAACCATTATATGTCATTCCCATGTCAGAACATAATTCAGTTTTTACTTGTATCCAAGTCTGGAATTTACATGCCCAACCAGAAAGAATCAATGAATCAACAAAGAAAGAGTTGATAACAAAACACAACTCTTTTCCAAAATGAATTCCAACGTTATCACGTCGGCTTGGCGGCTCCAACAAAAAAGATTTCCCTCCAACGTCACCTACTGCTGCTCATTTGCTCCCATGAACAAAGGTTCGCGATCATCACAGGTACCAACCGCAAGGTACAACATTGCAAGGGTGAGTTTATTATACAAGATTAACAAATACCAGATGACAATGATTAGCAAGAAAACAATAATAATAATAACCACAATCACTCTCAATAATCAGTCAGTTCAACATACGCTCAACCAATTAGTCATCAACTTTTTTCACAATTCAAATAAATTATAATCAAAATGATGCATGCACCTGACTCAACTCTCAAATGCAATATGGTATCATTCATCAGGAAATAGCCTAAGCGTGCCCACATGACACTCTCACTTAAGAAAATGATTCAGTAGTTTGTCAGGGTCATTTTATCATGAATTGGCCACTCCCCCTCATGGGGATCAGCCAGAGTCACAAGGGAGTTCCAAACCAAGTGACATGCCCCCAAGCACCTACATTTTTATCCTAAAAAAAACTACAGGTATGTATTGCCTTGATTCTATTTTCATGCAATTATGAAGTATGAAACATGGGTCCATCAATGCACTGATCGTGGAAAGTTAAAAATTCTAAGCAATCTTTTTCCCTCTCTAGGGATGCTTAAAATTCTTAAACTCATCATCTTCCCTACCAGGGATATCCAACAAGTCATTTCACCCCCATGTACATACACAACATACATCCATCACGATGACATCATCAACATCAACATCATCTTTCTTCTATGTCATCATCAACATCAACATCATCTCGATCTCAATATCATTAACATGATTTCATTTCAATATCATCATCATAAACATCAATATCATCTCTGTAATACCCCGTATGCATACGGTGTATTAACATATTACTTAATTAGATTAGCGCAGTAACAAACTTTGATTAAAACCCGCGGAAGCGATTTTGAAACCATATTTCTTGATTCATTATGTATGGTACATATCATCAAAGCATAAGCGAATGCCACAAAAACCAACCACTAGCCTTATCGATCCAGACAACATAAACAACGACAGATGCATCAATAATATCTCTACAGATATATCAGGAGAAAAACCACAGGTATAGACATATATATACATCATCAAGACACTCACAGTGTCTATACAAAAGAATAAGTATCAAATGCTCTGATCTCAAAGATCACTTCCTCACATGAGGGCATACAATCATATAATGTCCATGTACAAAACATAACCAAAACATGTGTGCACACACACACACACACATCTTCCTTCTCAGGAGTACAAAATACATCAACAAACAAAACAACTGAGCCTCCATGCTCTCAAAGTGCTGCAACAGCTGTCCCTACTGGGGCCTTCTGCCCTGGGAACCGTCATTTCTGTCAGATGAGTCTCCTGCAAAACATAATCCCCACACGGGGTGAGATACACATCTCAGTAAGCTCAGGGCTCTTGGAGGCTTCTCCTCTTCCCTAGTTCACTTCCATGACACACGTCATCAAAGGCATCACAATCAATGGCCTCCCGACCCTCACAACAATACATAGCCAATCATCTAGCTCTAATGTATATCTGTGGAACTACGCCACCAAAGGTGCATCATCATTAGCATTAGGACTCTTAGTCCTCAGTGTGAGACCGGAACTCATACTCATGCCATCCCATCGGGAGCTACCCCTCACGCATGGATGCACGTATATGGCACCTCCGAGAATAGGCTTCAACCGCGACGAGACCACCTATCTCTTGGTCTTAAGGGATCATCATCACCCTTTACGTGGGAAACCCAAACTAGGAGGTGCGCTCTTCTCCTAGGGAGATCCATATCTATCTAACTGGCCAGAAGATCTATTAACAGGTAACCATACATACAAAGCATAGAAGCATGCATACATATCATTATGAGAAAGCAACAACCAATTCAATGAATGCATCATGAATGCAACCATCACTCCCTCAGAATATGGTGGAACACAGCAGTTGAAAACACTCCCAAGAACCAAGAAATTACCTGGCAAAGCCATGCTCTGCAGTTCAACCCCTGAACGGTGGTTTACGCCACTGACACCCTCGGTGTCACGCCCTATACAAGGCATATAAGCTCAATCAGACACCAATCCAATCATACAAGGCATAAACACATCAACGGTCCTCAACTGTTATAATGAAAGGAACATCCTTCCTTTCCAAAACCTCTGAGTCATCTAACTTAAGGTTATCAAGACTAACCAATTCAATAGACAACTCATAGACCCTCAGCAGTCTATCTCGACCTAACCAAGGCCCTAGAGTCTCCTCGAGACTTGGTATAAACCAAAACAAAGAGCTCAAAGCCCTATAGAGGCCAATACTCAAGATTATACAACATGGCTTGAACGGTTTCTTTCACACAAAACACCATTCCTAAAGCCTCTCTAGCACATAAAGATTAAATATCAAGGCTCATGCATGTTCTACAATCATCAATAAGCCAACATACTAGCTACACATGCATTTCTCAGAGCCAAGAATCAAAGTCCATGAAACTAACATTTCAAAGCTAATCCTTCATCACAACAACCTCCTAAACATACTTTCCTAAAGGACCCAAGCCTAATTCAAACTCTAGCTCAAAAGGGTCACTATTCATCCAAAAACAAAATCACAAATCAAACGGTAAAACTCGAGTTTCTTACCTCTAAGATGACAAGGAAGGCTAAAAGACCACTTCCCCAAGCTTGGGTGTCTGAGAATCGCCTCCTTTCCTCGCCGAACTCGAGTTTTGGGAAGCTCCCTAGAGAACACGATCTCTCCGTTTGATGATTTTTAGGGAAATGTGATGAAGGATTCTAGCTCATAGGGGGATTCCCTACAAGTTTCATGTTTGAAGGGAAGTGTTTTGGTCAAGAATAAAGGTGGTATGAAGCTTCCACGATCCAACAATGGTGGAATGCTCAGGGAGGAAGAAGAACTAGGTTTGGCCCTCTAAAAACGCGAAATGAGCTTTTATAGTGGCCCTGTCAGAGGTCCTGCGTTGATCGCGCCACCTCTGGCGCTAACCGCGCCAAGCTTCACTTGCTTCTGGCGCTACTCGCGCCAACTCCCACGCTACTCGTGCCAGATGCTAAAATAAGGCCATAGGTTCGAACTTCCCACGCTGATCGTGCGGCCCTTGGCGCTACCAGCGTCAACAGTTCAAACCCAGGGGTCATATTTGCCATCCTGGCGCTAACTGCGCCACAACCCCAGAGGAATGGCCCTCTGGACACTATCGGCGCTAATCGCGCCACACTGACGCTATTGGCGCCACCAGTTTGAACTTGGGTTCCTATATTGAAACCCTGGCGCTAACCGTGCAGCACTCTGCGCTAGCTGCGCCAGCTCCTGGGTAATTATATCCAACCCACCTTTTAAGAATTTTGTCCGCAAAATCCAAAATATACCTGTCAAGCAACTCGGGGTACAGCTGCACCAGCTCTTGCTCCCGCTCCCAAGTCGCCTCCTCAGGTGTCCTCCCTTCCCGTTGTACCTTAACTATAGGAATGGTCTTACTCCGATCCGCTTTTCCATCTTATCCAGAATCCGCACGGGTCGTGTAGGACAAGTCAGATTCTTCCTAATCTGAACGGTGTCAGGCTCCACCACGTGTGACGGATCTACCACATATCTCCTCAGCTGGGACACGTGGAAAACATCATGCAGCCTTGACAACTGAGGAGGTAAAGCTAGCCCGTAGGCCACTGATCCTACTCTCTGAAGGATCTGATAGGGACCAATGAACGTAGGACTGAGCTTCCTCACGCCCAAAGCCCGTCCTACACCTGTGACAGGAGACAGCCTCAGAAACACATGGTCGCCCTCATCAAACTACAGCGACCTGCGTTTATGATCATAATAACTCTTCTGTCGACTCTGAGCCCTCAGCAACTTATCTCTGATTAATCGGATCTGCTCAGAAGTCTCCTGAACCATTTCAGGTCCAAGAAGCTGTCTCTCTCCTACCTCGGTCCAACAGATTGGAGTCCTGCACCTCCGGCCATACAAAGCCTCATAGGGTGCCATGCCCAGACTAGCATGAAAACTGTTATTATATGAGAACTCTACCAGAGGTAGTCTGGGCATTCACATTCTCCAGTTTTCAAATAACACAAATCTCATACATTCACAATCCATAATACCACGAGATATATTTTAGGAAAATTCTAAATTAAAGGGGAGGACTACAATATAGAAAACAAACTCTTATGTCCATTTAAAATTTAATAAATAATGAAATATGAGAAAATATTATAAAATTTTGGGCAAAGTCTTATCTGTAATTAAGACTTTTTCCAAAAATCCAATCATTACAACAAGAACATTATTAACAGTTCTATCCATTAATAACAAATTCATCGCACCACATTAGTTAAAACATATCGCGAACTTTCGTTCGTATGAGCAGATGAGCAGCAGTAGGTGACCTTGGAGAGAGATCTTTTTGTTGGAGCCGCCAAGCCGACATGATGACATTGGAACTCTTTTTGGAAAGAGTTGTGTTTTGTTAATTAACTCTTTCATAGTTAGTCCCTTAATCCTTTTTGTTGACATGTATATTTTGAATTGTAATTACATGTAAAACTAAATTAAGTTCTAAACATGTGAATGATGAATACTGATATAGTATATGTATACATATGTATTCAATTATTGTAGTTGTATTGTGTGTATGATGATTGTATTATTGCGAAAAACTTACTACCATTTTCATAATCAGATTAATGGAGTTTTCATTAAAATTTGAAATTTTCACAACTAGAGTTTGTGATGCCGTAGCGACGAGGCGGATCGTTACAGTTTCAACTCTTGGTTTTCTCTTGTCGGGTTCAAGGGAAAATAGATTTTAGGAATTTTCATCTTCATAGTGTTTGTACCTTTGTTCTCTAAATAGTGGAATGTTCTAAGGGATCTTATAATAACTAGATGTAGGTCCTCTTGAAAACTGAACCAATATAAATTTTGTGTTTGATTCTCTATTTCTCTAACCGTCAGTTTTGTGAACCAATCTTGATAGTGGAATTGATATGTGTGGGCCATAAACTCTATTTTTCAAAGGTTCTTGTACTAATTGTTTCATTGTATTGTTAATCTTTCTTAACAAGACTTTTGTGAAAACATTGATTACTTAAGGGGTGTGATTTTAATTGAACCTAAACTATGAATCAATAAATATTTTGAAAAGAATCTATTCAACCCTCTTTCTAGATTCCTAACTATTCCAACAATTGGTATAAGAGTTAAGGTCTTTAAAATTAATCAAGGTTTTTATCAAAATTCTTTGATCATTGTGGAAGCTGCGTCCATTAACAAACCTCCACTCTTTTGTGGTTTGAACTATCCTTTTTAGAAAATTTGTCCGACATTTTTTATGGAATATGTTAATAGAGGTATTTGGCATGATGTGGTAAATGGTTATACAATTCCAACTCAAATTGTTAATGACAAAATTGTAGAGAAAAATTTGAATCTTGGACTACAAAATAAATTAGAAGAGAAAAGTATGATTATAAAGCTATGAATATCATTCACTAGTTCTTGAATTGTGATGAATTTTTTAGGGTATCAACATGTACTGCAATGAAGGAGATGTAGGATCTTATACAAGTGACTCATGAAGTACTCTGAAGGTTAGAAGATCAAGGAAGAACTCTTATCTAAAAGTATGAGACATTCTGGATGTAGCAAGGAGAAACTATTGGAGATGTCCAAAAGAGATTCATTCATATAGTGAATCATCTCAAAGGCATTAGAAATTGTTTAAGTAAGAAGAGCTGAATGTAATAGTTTTAAAATTCTTGAATAGAACATGGCAACCAAAGGTCACTGCAATTTCAGAGTCCAAAGACCTCAATCACCTCCATGACATATGTTGAGCTATTTGGGAAATTAAGAGAATCTTAATAGACATGACTAAGATGGATGAGAAATTAAGAGAATCTTAATAGACATGACTAAGATGGATGAAGAGAAAGCTAAGGAGAAGAGGAGTATCAGCTTAGCACTAAAAATCCTCCATACATATAGTGATGAGAGTGATGAAGAAAATATAAAATGTTCCATGAGCGAAAATCTAACACACTTATTAGAAATTTTAAGAAGTTCTTGAATAGGAACAATCCTAAAGGAATATCCTTTCAACAAAAGAATAATTTTAAGAATAATGACTCAACCTCCCCTAACTACACCTGTTTCGAGTATGGCAAGTCAGATCACTAATAAATCTCTTTTTGAAGATTTTGTGCACATGATGCATGAAGTTTGAAATGTCAATTATGAGAGAGGTAAACTACTTTCTTGGTCTTCAAGTTAAGCAAATGGACCATGAAACATTTCTCTATTAAACAAAGTATTTAACAAATTGGACAAATGCAAGGAAATTCTCAAGAATTTTAGATGAACAAAAGCAAGGAGGCTGCAACTCCTATGACTACAAATTGCTATCTAATTGTAGATGAAAAATGAAAGTCTATTGATTAAACAAAGTATAGAGGTATCATTGGTTTCCTACTTTATATTATTACAAGTAGATTATACATCACCTTTAGTGTATGCATGTGTGTACATTATAAATTTAGTCCTAAGGAGTCTCTTCTCAGTTATGAAAAAGATTATGAAATACCTTAGAAGAACTTTAGATGTTGGCCTATGATATTTTAAAGGTGCTGAGATTTCTCTTTGTCGGATGTAATTCATGGACAAAATAAAAATAATCAATAATTAGATTAAATATATATTTTATTTTATAAATAAATTACAATATATTAATAATTTTAGGTGTTTTTTTAATAAGAATTAAAAATATGTATACTGGGAAAACGAAGAATTAAAAAAACAATTCTTTTAGTAGAAGGTAAAATAAAAATCCATAATATTTGAAGATAATATATATATATATGTATTAAATTCTAATACTTTATATTTTTTCAATTGAGAGTACAAATCGTTTGCTTTAAAAAAAAATAACAAAAATAGAGAGAACAAATCCTAAGTTACGACACGTAACTTCTTTTTACAGCCCGCAAATTATGTCCATGCGCGTTATACAGCACATCACATTGATCATTCATCCCCTTTAATGACAGATCTAAGAAAAGCTTTTATTTATTAGTTTTTTTTTTTTTTATAATTATAACTATCACAGATCTAACCAAGCTAGCTTTAACTACAAACGGATTAAGTTATTACCCCAACATTTATTTAATCAATCATGTTCTTCTTTTTTTTAAGGCCAATTATATTTTCTACATCATCCTATTTGAGTTGAATAAAATTATTATATATGATAATGTTTTTTTCAAAATATTTAGATATATAATTAAACTGGAATAATCTTACACTAATTAATTTACCTACTTAATAATTAAATGAATTTTCTTTTTTATACCATAATATTGGTGCGAACTAACAACTTATTGGTAAATGATTTCCCTTTCATAGTTATTTCGCATGACACCTTTAATATTCTCAAACTCCCTGTAGAAATCAGCAACGGTGAATAAAGAAAGAAAGTTTACAAATTACACAACCAAGGGGCTGTTTTGGTAAATCCACATTGTGTCGCCGACTCAACTCAAAACAAGGGGTCGCTCTAACCGCTAGTTCCCAAACAAAATCTATGGGGGCGGGAAGTGGATCCTAATACTGGTTTTCCTTTTCATTTTTTCATTTTTTTTTTTTTTGATTTTCTCCTTTCATAATTGATTGCTTAGGACTTCCAGTAACGGTCCATATTTGTCAACCAAAGAAAAAGCACTATCCCATGCTAAATGGCCCATGGTTTTCCAACTTTGGATATATTTCATTATTTTAGTATTTTTCTTTTCTCTCTCTACGTGTCTATCTTTCTTCAAATATATATTAACATGACATCCAACTTTCTCCCCCAACATTCTCTAACATCCCCGGAAATATCATATATCATATCATCCTTAACATAAGCTTTATTTTGTGTCAATTTTGCACTGTTTAATTTCTACAAATATCAAAGATCTCCCTTCCTCTTTTAGTCAAACCATATTTCATATTTGCACCAAATTTTTTTTACTAAGTTTTGTAAGATCACAATTCACAACGCCCAGAGAAGAAAAGGGAAAATAAATCCTTGAAAGTTTCATTTTGGACAATTTATAGAATAAGGGGTATCTGGTGTTAATTTCTTTCTTTTTCCTTGTATGAAGCAAAATTGAACTAGGTAATAGTTATCCTTCAAGGACATAGGGAGGGCTATATAAACCTTTCTTCTGATGTTGGTGTGAAAGTGGCTTTGTGAAAAAGGACAAACGCTTGTTCAGCGATCATAACATTGAAGATTTTGGGTTCTCACATATGAAGAGGGATAATAATATTGGTGGTGTCTCGATTGAAACGGAGCAGGGTGGAGACAGAGTTGGACATGTTAACAAGGTTGGTTATGGGAAAAGGGTCATTGTTAAGAAGAGGAAACCTTACCATCATCATCATCATCGTAGGATTCATAATAAGAAGACAGTGCCTAATAAAGTCCCAAAGGCACTTCAGGAGCTATTTGTTTCATGCAGGGAAACATTCAAGGGTCCTGGTGGTACTGTTCCCTCACCACAAGATGTTCAGAAACTGAGTCACATTCTTGGTACGATTTCTTTCTATTTATTTATTTTTGAGTAAAATATGCTTTGAAGTACTTTCGGTAAAACTTTAGTTCTCCAACTTCAACTTTTATCGATTTGATCTTTTTGAACTTTACTAAAGCAGTTTCCTTCCCTCTTCACGGTGAAACAGGTCATGAAAATCACTATTTTTCTAAAGTTTAAGGACCAAATTAATCAAAATTAAAATGCAAAATCTAAACTAATTTTTTATCGAAGACACATGAGACTAAAAATATATTTTATCTTTTATTTTTAGCCTAACTTTGATGTGCTTGTATACGAAAATCTGTGTATTTTGATGTATACTGCCTATAATCAGCCAAAACGTCAAAGTAAAATGCCACTTAACATATATTGTTTTTTTTAGATGGAAAGTGTGTGCCCATTCATATTCCTTAGCTTTTGCACCACACTGAGGGTTCAATTCTTTTGTCTTCACGACGTAGTGTTTTTTTTAAATCAATTTTTCAATTTTAGTTGTGTATATTTTGTTCCTTTTTCAAATTGATAATATAACGTCAGTTTTCTTTAGTTATTGCGTGTTTTGTTCTAATAGAGATATATGGTATTCAAGTGATTCCAGTTCCTTGCTTAAAAAAAAAGTGATTCTAGTTTCTTGCTTAAAAAAAAGTGATTCTAGTTCCTTGCTTAAAAAAGAAAGTGATTCTAGTTCCATCCACTTAGGACGAGTCATGGAGTGATTGGTTCTTTTCATTCTTTCATTCCCTTTTAAAAAATTAAATAAATTCCAAATTTCAAGTTTTAGCACAGGAAAAGAAAGAAAACATTTGAAGTGTATTTATTGTTTAACACTATGGAGAATGTGAACACTTGAAAACAATTTACAACTCTTTTACTTTTTTCTAAAATATAATACCAGTTAACTCTTGTCTAAAAGCTGCACAAATTGATATGCATTTTGTGCACAAACTAGCATTTGCAAGTCATATTCTATTATCCTATACTTAATGTGTATAGGTATTTAATTTTCTTCCTAAATTCAGGGTCTTAATTAATTCCTATTTGCCTCATCATCTGAAGTGTTATTGTGATGCTTCAATAACCAGATAGCATGAAGCCAGAAGATGTAGGGCTAAGATCAGATCTGCAATTCTTCAAGCCTGAAAATATTGTCAAAGAGAACCAAAGGGTCACGTGCACAACCATATATAGTTGTGAGAATTTCTCGGTAAGTCTTGTAACCTCAAATTTTAGTCATTGTTCACCAATGCAATTCCTAGTTAGATGTGTGTACTTAATTTTAAAGGGCATTTTGTTTTCTTTTGTGCATGCAGCTCTGCCTCTTTTTCCTACCTGCAAAGGGAGTCATTCCCCTCCACAACCACCCAGAAATGACTGTATTCAGTAAACTTCTTTTGGGTCAAATGCATATTAAGTCCTATGATTGGGTTGATTCTGAGGTCTCTCATAATTTGTTGCACCAACCATCTCAGTGTGAGTATCATATCTCTATCAAAATTAAATTAAATAATAAAATATGTTTTTAGTTCCTATAAATATATATACTTTCTTGTTGAATCTTGTTTTTAGTTTCCAAAAAATTAGCGAGTAAGCTCAAGGATTAAAACATTCTTTTTATAAAGTTCATAAATTACACAAATATCAAAATATTTAGGGACTAACGACAAAATTCATAAAAAATATAGAGATTAAAAACATATTTTACCCTGACTTGAATGAATCTGAATTCATGGGATATATTAGTAATTTAAATTTGACCAATCATGCACTTGCTGTTTTTGCAGTGAGATTGGCAAGGTTAAAAGCTAATAATGTGTTCACAGCACCCTGCGACACTTCAGTTCTGTATCCACAAAGTGGAGGCAACATCCATGAATTCACAGCTATAACTCCATGTGCTGTGCTTGATGTCCTTGGGCCTCCTTATTCCAAAGATGATGGCAGGGATTGCTCTTACTATAGAGATCACCCTTATACTGCTTTTCCAAGTATGCAGCACTTTAACTTTAGACAACAATTATATGTCAGTGTTTATTATTTAGCTTCTACAGAATGACGTTTTCAGAGGAAGGGAAGGGTCAGTTCAAGGTTAAAACAACTAAAATTTGAATTTTAGGCCAAGCAATATTTGCTATTAGGTTTTTAAAGTAAAAATGTCACACATGTTACCTGTTTTACTTATCACTTTTTTTTCTTTAAAATAATAATAAAAAAAAAGTTTCTCAATCTTTGTTTTAGGCTTCACTATCTGTTGGACTGATCCTGTATCAGACGTTTGTTCCTTAAAAATGACTTTTATTATTAAGAATTTTTTTGGTCAAGTTTTGCACAACCTCTCTTAAGGAAAATAAAGTATTAAAAATTTAACCAAATGCTTAAGACTTGTTTGTTTTACTTTTAAAATCAATTTCTCCAGCCATGCAAATGTTTTATTATAAGATTTATGGTTAAGATTAATTCAGACACATATTTCAATTACATTTAATTGTGCATAATTAATTCTATAATTAAATAGGGAGAATTACACTATTCATAATGATCTTGTTAAATTTTATAGGATTGTTTTCTATGGACTTGCTCTGACTTTGTACCTAACAAAAATAAATCATTACTATAGTCCAATATAGTTTATGGGTTTGCAACCTGCAAGCAACCTGGTTTTTATGGTATGTGTCTAGGATTCCCTAATAGGAAACTTGTGTTTTTTATTTTTATTTTTTTTCAAGTAAATGGGGCCTTAAAATATTTCTATTGCTTGGATATCTTTGTTTATAAAGTTTGCAACCATAAAGCTGTGACCTCACGTGGCACAGTAACCAGTAGTACTAAATTTGGAAGAAAAAAAATCATCAATTAAACATGAGCTACACGAGGTGGAAGCTCTTGATTGGATCCAAATTAGTCCAACATGAATAAGAATTTACGTCAACTATGCAATGTTCAATTGTTCATTATTGTTGAATCTGACAAATTATGATTTTGAAAGCTGCAGATGGAGAAAGTGGTAAGGTGAAAGAAGAGAATGATAGTTACGGATGGTTAGAAGAAATTGAGATGCCAGAAAACTCTCAAATGGATGGAATTGAGTATTTGGGTCCTCCAATTATAGAGACTGCCCTATAGATAAGATCAACATTTGACACATATTCCATAGCATGTCCTCTTAGCTGTTCTTATTGTGCATACCACAGGCACATATATAGAAATTTTCCACCGCTCTCAATGTGTTGGTTTTTGTTCTCTAGCTAGTGCTTAAATTTTAATATGTTTAAAATAAAGCTCTAATACCATTATTTTATTGTTAGTTGTTATATTTTGGATGTTATACAACCACATATATGAGGCTGATTCTAAAGGAAAATTCTAAAGAAAAGAAAAACTGTGGGCTTGAGTTTGTTCACCCGTCAAATACTTGCGATTTTTTTTTATTAGGCATGGTTCCGGGTTGTATGGTTAAAGTTGTGTACACTTGACCAAGAATTTGGAAACAAGCAAGTGAACAATGTTGACTAGTATAAGGAAACCATTAATGTGGGAATTGAAACCTTCCCCAAATACAAGGTCAAAGGTATGCATTTCTCGGGACATTTTAATTTTGGCTAAATTTTCTATTGAATATTACAAAAAACAAAAAGGTGTCATTGTCATTGATAAAGTGGATAGAAAAAAAGAGAAAAGAAAGATAGCATGATTAAAATTCAACACGAGTCCTTGTAGAATTTTGTTTATGTAGATAACACAATGTTTCGAGTTATATTCTTATACCTCTTCCTTTTTATAGTCTATATAATATAAATATTGGGTACCTTTATTAATTTTTCTTGGTTATTTTTTTTTATCTATTTGATCCTTGTCATTTCTTGTGTAACTGTTTCATGTTTTGGAGACTCCCACAGGATCCCATTCTCAATCCCTCTAATTAATTATGTTGTCGCCTTCATGTGAATGGGAAAGGTCTAGAACCTCCAATGAATTTGATCTCTTTTACCATTTTTTTTGGGGTACTTGTCTCTCCCATTTTTATTTGTATGTTATCGATCTTCAAATATCGATATTCAATTCATTTCCAAAGACTTCTACCTTCTATAGTCATGACAGGAAATAAACCATTCTTGAATGTTATAACAATGTTGAATTGTATAGTACATAGAAGAGTGAATTTAACCGTGATCCATGTTGAATTAACCTTTTTATTTAAATTTGTTGAATTAACCTTTTATTTAACTTTTTTGGTAACACATGATATAATGTTCTTGGAATCTGCTGTATACAAGTTGTGTTGTCCTCCATCCATCTGCTTCATCAGATTCATTTTTTTTAGAGAAAAATTGGCAATACTAATATATTTCTTTTTTATTTTTGTGATAGAAACAAACCAAAATTATATTTTAAAAATAAACAAAAACTGATATTCAAAAATAACTTTCTATAAGCAATTAAGGTTATGTTTAACAAGACAATACGGTTAGCTTTTATTTTTTTAGTACCTGAAAATTTTGTTTAACTATTCTGTAAACAAGTCTTTTTTTAATAACTTTTTAATAGCTTTTAATATTTTCTAAAATGCTAATTGAAATAACATTTTTTAAAATACTACCTTCTACCTTCTAATGTTTTATATTTTCTTCCACTTTTATTTATAATATATTTATTTTCCTTTTTTATATTTTTTAAATAAATAAGTTTTTTTTGTTATTTTACACTTTTCAACACTCCAACAACTAATTTTATTAAAAACTTATAATTTAATAAGCTAGCTTAAAAGTTTTATTTTTTCAGCTACTAACAGAGTATATTATTTGTTAGGATTAGGATATGATATTATCCCTTGATTTACTCTCATAACAGAATAGTTTTTTCTGTTTTTCTATTAATATTCAATTAAATTTATGTTTTTTTTTAATTTTAATTATGCATTTTTAAATTATTTATAATGTTTCTTACAAATTCATCTATTATATTAATAATCTTCTTTAAGTTTATTTTTAGTCTTTTTTAAAGGCCAAAACAAACACAATTTATTATAGAAAAAATTTAAGTCTTATTATTAAACATAAGCATAAAAAACCATGTAGAACAAAACGGAATTCTCTTCTGAAAAAACAAAACGGAATTCCAGCAAAATGATCATGAATTTGAGTTATTTTTTTTTTTAAAGAAAAGTTCTATTTTATATACGTATTATTATTATTATTATTATTATTATTATTATTATTACTTATTTTTAAGTGCAATTAAATTCGCTTGAAGTTTAATTTAAAGTAAAAAAAATATTATAACTCGTCAAATTTTTCTCTTTATTGCATTTTTTTGTCAATATAGAGTACTTTTTAAGCACTATCGCTGAGGACGATATATTTATAGACATTGTTTGATAACAAAAACAAACTGTTGTCTATTGCAAACCTATATACAATGGTTATCCATAAAATTGTTGTATATATTTCTTTTTATTAATGAAGAAAAGAAAATAATAGAATTACAAGCATGCAAAAACTTTGTCAAGTGCATAAGCAATTACACAAGGCAAAACATCATCGGGACTAAGTTCTAGCATGATCAATAATACCACAGTGGTGGAAGCTTCCTTCTTCGCGAGAATATCAACACAAGCATTCACATCCCATAAAGTGTGGATATAACACCCTGAAATTTTGATAACTGAAAATATATGTTTGTTGTATTTCTTGTATCATTTAATTACTTTATTAATTTGGATTAGTAGAAGTGTTGTGTGAATTATCATTGTTCAACTGCTTGGTGTGAATGTTAGGTTATGTGGAGTTTGATCCAAAACCTATTTTGATAAAATCTCAATCCCAGATTGATTAACGTTGGATCTCCTTTAAACTTTATATATAGGCTCATAACTCATGTATGCAAATTTTGACCATGGGGATTTGCGAAATCACATATGGAGTATGAGATATTAGCTTTGCACAGAAGCAATGAAATTTTAAAAATTCGGTCAGCTCGCCTAGGCGAGCAGAATTCGCTCAGGCAAGTAATGTCGGCTACAAATACATGCAGCAATGTGAAATCACGAATTTTATGCTTTCTTCTTTTCCAAAACCTTTACCCAAGCTCTCATCCTCCTCCTCCACCACTCACGACCACCGGTGACCGCTACGAGCTATTATTCATGTCGTCGGACCACCACATGGAGTGAACACTTTAATTGAAGCACAATCTTCAAAACTCAACTTGAGGATTCGGTAGAGACCGAAGCCTCCAATCTTCCCTTCACAATTTCTTTGAGGTAACCATGTTTTCTATGCCTTCTCCTAGCTAGTTTGAACCTCTCTTAGTATCTTTTGTAACTTGGGTACCATTATTGGATGTTTTTACACTTCCTTTAAAAACCTTTGAAAATGAGACATTGTAAAAGTTACATTTTTATAATATTGATGTCATTTTTGTGACATTGTTGAGCCCCGGTCACACTAGTGTGATCGGAATTTCAGAATGACGTCTTTTGATGTGGACTCCTAAAACACCGTTTTAGTCCCTTTTAAATTTGAGTGAGTATTTGATCCTGAATGTTAATATTAACCTTGTCTTTGAAATCTATACTAAATTGTCTTCGATTTGATATGTAAAGCTTTGTGTTTGGATCAAAGGATGTGAACTTGAGAGATTTCAAAACGATGCTACAAGGAGTTAACTAAGGAATATAGATAGGTGATGAGAGCTTATTATTTGTTTACAGCTTTTGATACCATAATTGGGGTCAGGGACCCCAATTATGGAGATGTATCCTATCCTTGTTGTGTGCTAGTTTTCAAGAAAAACTGTGTTTTAAACTAATGGGATGCAACATATTTGTTATTGATGAATGATGTTGTTGTTGTAATGAGTAGATTTTTTGGAAAAAGTCTTAATTATAGAGGAGACTCTGCCCAAAAGTTTATAAATTTGTTCTCCTATTTACCTCTTTATTAAATTTTAAATGGGCATGAGTTTGTTTTGTATATTATAGTTCTTCTCTTTAATTTAGAATTTTCCTAAAGTATCAATCTCGTATTATTATGGATTGTGAATGTATGAGATTTGTGTTGTTTGAAGACCTGAGGAATGTGAATCCACAGCATGTGTTATATATATATATATGTGTGTGTGTGTGTGTGTGTGTGTGGAATGCGATTGCTTGTGATGTTGATGATATTGAAATGAGATTATGTTGATGATTATATTAATATGAGATGATGTTGATGTTGATGATGACATTGATGAGAAATGATGTCAATGTTGACGATGTTTTTGTGATGGATGGATGTTGTGTATGTACATGGGGGTGCAATAACTTGTTGGATATCCATGGGAGGGAAGATGATTGGTTTAAGAATTTTAAGCATCCTTGGAGAGGGAAAGAGATTACTTAGAATTTTTAACTATTGGAGGTAAGTGCATTGATGGTGCTCATGTTTCAAACTTCATAATTGCATGGAAATAGTATAAATGGTGGTAGTAAGTACCTGTGATTTTTCTGAGGATAAATATATGGGTATTTGGGGGCATGTCAATCGGTTTGGATTGTGCACCATGCCGGGGGGGGGGGGTGGCCTGTGCACGACAGGGTGACCTTGATGAGCTACTGCATCATTTTCCTAAGTGAGAGTGTCATGTGGGCACGCTTAGGGTATTTCTTGACGAATGGTACCACACTGCATTTGAGAATTGAGTTAGGTGCATGCATCATTCTGATTGTACTATGTGATTGATACCTATGATGATCGCGAACCTTCGTTTGTGGGAGCAGATGAGCAATAGTAGGTGATGTTGGAGGGAAATCCTTTTGTTGGAGCTGCCAAGCCGACATGATAACGTTGAAATTTATTTTGGGAGAAAGTTGTGTTTTGTTATCAACTCTTTCTTAGTTGATTCCTTGTTTCTCTTTGATCGGACATGTAATTTCAAACTTAGATATATGTAAAAATTGAATTATGTTTTGACATGTGAATGATATGTAATAGTTTAATATATTTATATATATATGTGTGTGTGTGTGTGTGTGTGTGTGTGTATTTATTTACGTATTTGTGCATTTTTTTTGTGAGTGTATTATCGCGGGAAATTTACGCTCATTTTCATAATCCAATTAATAAAATTTTCGTTTAAAATTTGAAGATTATAACTTTAGAGTAGTGATATCGCAGCGATGAGGTGAATCGTACACTGGATGATATGAATCTCCTATTGGAAGGCCAAGAGTGACTTAAATAGATGCAACTATTGTCACAAATGAATGAAACGAAGGTGGCTGGTGCTTAATCAGGTGGATAGCAACTAAGGAATTTGTCTGTATGATGATATCACTACTACAAACAAGCCCTTCTAAGTCGGTTCTAAGTCACTTACAAAGACAGTTCTCCACCCGTCTTTGTTGCCAACGTCTTTGAAAGTTTGGTTTTCGAAGACGGTTATATGACCGTCTTTGTATTTATGATTCTAAGACGGTTCCCTGGGTGAACCGTCTTAGAAGACCTATAAAAAGAAAAAAAAAGTCAACAAATCTAAGACGGTTATAACTGATAACCGTATTAGAATGTTAGAATTCTAAGATGGTTGTACATATAACCGTCTTGGATTTGTTGACTACAGGCCTTCTAAGACGGTTGTATGTACAACCGTCTTAGATTGTTGACTACAGGCCTTCTAAGACGGTTGTAGATCAGAACCGTCTTAGAATATTAGCTTTCTAAGACGGATTTAGCCAACAACCGTCTTTATTTTAATTTTTTTTTATTTAAATTTTTGTTATATGATTAGTTAGTATATTTACAAGCCATTTGGTATATATATATATATATATATATATATATGTAAAGATTAATATAATAACATACTAATTTAATTTCAAATGTGCCTATATATGTCTTACTAATTTAAGGGGGAATGCTAGCTAGCAATAAACATTCCAAACCTAAAAAAAGGTCACTCACACCTAGAAAAGGACTAAGTATAAAAATCAAACATACCTAGAAAATGTTGTTTCTACCCATCAATACCAATGTTCCATTCACCATAAGTTTTTTATTTTTCAGCATAGCTTATAACTCTTGATCAATCGCATCTTTAAATCCTCCAACTATGCACTCTCTTTGTCTGCAAATATATCATTCACTTATTTTTAGTGAGAAAAAATTATTGAAACTCCATTCGTTAAGAATTTAGTTATACTGTAAAACTACATTAGCAAAAATTATTGCACTATATAAACATGTCAAGATAAGATTAAATGCTTTAGGAGATGAAAGTTCAAATTCAATGCAAATAGCACAAAGATTTTCATTAAAAAAGGACTTGAGGAAAGTAGGATGCAAAATGGTGTCAAATCATTACCTTTAAAAGCGAATTTACAACAGCATGCATCTCACTTCTAACAGATTTAGAGTTTTCAATCTCTGCATCAGATACCTCAAATTTTTCATGCAATTGTGCTGAAACACCAGGATGAAGATCAGGTTTTATCATGTTCGTCCACTCATCATGCTTAAGTATGAATTCATGCATGCACAAATAAATTTAGAAAATAGTCACTTTAAACTTCCATAGTCACTATATAATGATGCAAACCCACAATGAGGAATAATATTTGAAAACAGAAGTTATGACATGGCTAATTTTGTTATTTAACAAAAATATAATAATTTCCTTCATCTATTGATGGGCCTGGAAGAAAACTTGTACAGTGAAGCAAAGGACAGCTGACCAACATAATATTCAAAATTTAGTGAAAAAATGAATATGAAAAACTCATCCTTTAATTATTTGCCTCTAATTATATGGTGATACCATGTAAAAGTGATTGATGACTTTCCTTATGTAATGCAATTGCATATGGACAGATAGGGATAACAAACTGAAATATGTGAAAAGAAAAAAAAAGTCAACATACCCAGAGAGCAAGATATATAGAATCACCATCAAAGACTGCATGTCACTTTTGGTAGTTATCTTCCCTTGAAAAAGAGCCTTTGGTGAAACAAAATCAATGGATCCAAGCAAACCAACAACTGGGTCAGTGAATTCCTCAACAAAATTTAACCCAAAGTCCATGATCTTAAGAGGAGAATCCTTCCTCCCATCCAACAAAAGGCAATTCTCAGGCTTCTAGTCTCTGTGGACAATGTTAGCTCTCTAATCCTGATGCTATATGGCGAACCACACCTACGGCTTCAGTTTACTCCAAATAAGTTTCCCAAATTCAAACTTTATTAGCAGCAGTATTGTTGTATTAATAATGAATTGAGAATATTGCTTTAAGACAAATAAAAGATGAACTGGGTTCCTAATAGCATAGATATTGAAATTTTTGTACCAGTAATATGCTAGAAATTTTTGTACAAGTAAGGGCATCCCCTATGGTTATAACTAAGTGGTATAAACTGGATGTCATATCCTCTAAAATCTAAATTGTTATTGATGAATCTCTCTGGACAAAATACTTCAACATTGTCACACCATATCTTAGAATCTCTTCATACTACCTATAAAATTTACACGATTCTTGATTTTAATTATAATATAATTTACATAACATTGTGCAAAGGAAACCACAAATTTATTTTATTCCAATTTTGCTAAATTTGGTATTGAATTAAAAAAGGTGTTATATTTACACAGTCACGATTTATATAATAACAGTTTTAGGCATTTAATAAACTTCTATGCAACCTTTTTTTTATTGTTTATTCTTTAGGGTGCTTTGGAAAGTCGACATTGGTGCCACCTTTTTAAAAAAAATATATGTTTCTTAGTCAAATTACAGTGTTTCCAAAATTACACTAATTAAAATACTGTAGTATTTATATAAAACTTATAATCCTTTTTATCAATGTATACAAACCTGTGCACCAATCTATTGAGCAGTGTGTGTGGAATTTATTTTTTCATAAACTCGTGATGAAAGAACGGAAGGTAGTGCTTCTGCTAGCCATAAGCTTTTGTCTATGATTTTATATTTAACTAGTGATGGGAACACTATATTGAAGACCATGATTGATTCTCAAACTTCAAGGTAAAAAACTAAAAAACACCACTCACATGATAGAACAGTTGCTGCATAACACTATTGCAGTCATTGACTGTGCCCTGAAATCTGATTCCATGAGCTTTGACCATAAAGTGCTTTGAGATAGTAACATATGTCTGAAGAGGTTTCCACTGATAATTATATCTGTGCTTCAATTCAGTTGTATTGATCAAATGAATTGGTAGGTTTGTTACTAAGAATCCATCATTTACTTCCATAGAGAACGTAAAAAAAATGAGCCTTACCACCTGATAAGACCCATCAGCAGAATGTTATGTGGAGAGGCATTTTATCAGATTCGAAAATATTCAAGATATTTATAATTTATGTCATGATGAAAAAATGTCAGACACAAACTTTAGGATCTGGAAATGGACAATAATAAAAAACTCCCTTGCTTTTCAAAGAGAGAAAAAAGCTACTAACCCCTTACTAGTCTCACTAACTAAATTAGAGTACAAAATAAGCATAAAATTAAATAGTCGCTATCCTTATAAAAGCATATTACCTCAGTAAAAAATTACAGAAAACAATTACTAAATGTACCAGTTTTCACTTTAACAGCTTTTGCATCTGATGTCTATATATTTATGACTTGACATCTCAAGCCTCTGGATTTGATTGTCCATGCAATAAATGTCCAAAGAATAAAATTTAACAACTTTATTAATAAGCTTAAGTCAACAATGTCTTATAATTAAGAACGGTGGAAGTATATACCAGGGAAGGTAAGAAGATCGGGATCTCCAATGAAAAAGTCAAACTTGTCTTTCTCTTGGTCAAAGATAAGGGTCTCATCTTCATTACTCTTCAATATGATGAAGTATGTGACTCTAATAAATGGAGGGTCATTAATAGGATTAACAAATATTGGAACACCTAATGAATTCACCCCATTCTTATTCCTGGCAGAGACTTGAATGGTATCTCCACCATAAAAATTTTCACCCCATTCTTATTTTATAGGTACAGTTAATTAGGAATTAACACTAACTAAACACTAAAAAATTACTGGGACAACAGATACCAAATACCATAACAATACTAAAATACACATCAACTAGAACAAAACCATAAACCAATAGTAGTAAATAATGAATATAATTTCCATTGTGAAAGCAGGCAAAGTAACGATACCTTGGAGAAGACAAAAAAAGGAACAGAGATGGAAGAAGCCTCGGATATCTCGGGTTACTCTTTGCTTCAACCTACAAAATATGGTAAATATATAACCAAAGCAAAGTGGAAGAAGAAAAGAAGCTTGAGAATGAAAGGAAAGCCTTTAGAAGTGGGCATTTAGGAAAATTATTGAAGAAATAGAAACATGGAACAGGGTTAACTATTGACAATAAATTTCTATATTACAAGCTAAGGGTCTCTGACTATAAAGTGTCTATAACTCTAACAATCTTAACTATAAGTCACACAAAAATTCACAAAATGGAAAGGGTATATAAGCTCATTTATTGCACTGTTAAGAAACTTCTATTCAATGTTTAAAAGGTGCTGGCAGCCAGGACTGAATGTTAATCTAGGGAACAAAATCATAGCCCTTCAGGGAACAAAACTTCTAATCTTTTGTTCAATTTATTTATAAAAAACCTACTGAATATATGAAGACGAACTATGCAAAAGAATCAAGGCCGTTGACGTGGCTCTTCACAAAGACACACGGTTGCCAATTCAATGGCATTCGAGAGAGCTGTTTTTGGGTAGCAACCTTTACGCCACAGATCTGTAAGTCTTGGATAACTCTTTTTGTCTCTAAACATTGGGCGTGCCTATAGACATTAGGAAACCAGATTTAAAATTGCTGGAAAAACAACCTTGACTTGACTGTATTTATCAATCTAAGCACAACATCTAGAAACAACCTTTTCAATATTTAAATTATTCTTCTAGAAACATAGGATAGAATAAGATCATATTAGGATAGACTGAGATTTATGTGATCATAGTTTTATCAATCTAAGCACAACATCTATAACATGGCCAAAGAAGGAAGCAACTAAGCAATTAATTTGTTTAATCCTTTTATGTTGCCATTAGTTATGAATGCTACATCCACAAACTTTACAAGGTCCAAAAAAGTTGATACCTATGCAGATATCCTAGTTGTTCCTTCCTTCACTTAGAATGCATAACTCTTATAAATGAAGACAAATCAAGCATAAATAGAAGTTGTATATAAATAAGACCACAATAATAATGTTTGTGAAAAATCACATCAAAAGAGTAGAAAATACCACTAAAAGCATATGATTATGTAGGAATTGGTGCTATTGATATTTCATCTGCAAAAGAAACCAAAGCAACATGATGATGAGAAGAAATGATACTTGCAGCCTCTCTATATTTGTATTTTAGTATCTCTGCCTTATTGCATTTAGTTCTGCTTGTAATCTTTGAACTTGTTGCTGCAAAGCTGATATTGCACCCATGCATCCATACACTGAATCTTTTATCCTCAAGTTAGCGTCATAAACAAAGCTATTTGTTGCATCAGCTCTTTGGCCATCTGGTACCTCCTATACATAAAAATAAAATTTGAAAGAAAATAAATTAGTTTTTACTTCAATAAGAGAAGTGAATCTAAATGAAGAAAAAAAGTGACTAATTAATTTAGTGTGTGGAAACAAACAAACAAGGAAAGAAAATGGTAGGGAAACAAACAAGTACTTAAAAAGGCAAGGTGGTGATTAGGAAAAGTGGGTCAATGCTTTTTATAAGAAAAAAAGATATGGAATTATTATTAGATAAAAAGTTCAGATATTTTTAACAAAAATACTTAATTAGGGGGGAAGGAGAAAATAAAATAAAATAAAAACAAAATGATTAGGTTGCATTAACCATTAAAGAGAGAAAAAAAGAGCCCTTTGTCAATAGCTTGAATTAACCATGTTTATGTATAAGTGCAATAAAATTGGACCATACTCAATTGGCATTATGCTGTTATGGGTTAATGAACCATATCCAGACTTTATTAAGAGATTCTTTAGAGTTTTAGCTATTTGTGACACAACTATTCCAGATGTAGATAAAGAGTCAAGAGAAATTTCCTATGAAGCCGAGTCACGAGATGAAGCAGGTTTTGTCATATCTGTAAAGGAGCTTGGTTTTGAGTTTTGTACAAGGACACAAACAAGCATATCGCTGCATGAGTTGAATCATGAAAGTGGAAAAAAGATTGACAGGTTGGCTAGCTCTTTTTACCATGTTTTTGTTATAGTTATACATATCCACCCTATCTGCTGATTTTGGTGGCCAATATTGTCACCTCAGAATCTCAAATGTGAGATATAATTCTTATTTAATAGACTAGTACTTCAGCTTCTGTAGTGAACAAAGTTTGATATGGCTTCTCACTAAATCAAAACTATAATAGGAATTTCAAAATTATATATATATATATATATATATATATATCCCATAAAAGAAATAGTCCAACTAGGGACTCATTGAGAATTCTTGGATGATATAGATTATAGTTATGAGGAAATTTTCCTTTTGCAGAATAATCTGTGAAGGAAAAGATTTTAATAAAGTGTCTGTGTACAGTGTGTTCTTAAATCTGGTTTTAGGTTGAAAATATGAGAGGAAGAAATTTATTTGCGTAAAGCCTTTCATGTTGTGAAGAATATGAGCTGAAAAAGGAGGATAATAAAGATCATGGTCTTAAAAAAGTGAAGCAAATAAATGTCATGAGAATTGCCAACTATATCAAAATCATCTTGAACTCTCAATGAGAGAAAATTCAACTTGAAATTTTATAAATTGAACTATTTTGCAATAACAAGTTAGCTATGCACGCAGCTACAAATCAATTTTTTCATGAAAGAACCAAACATAGTTAGATTGCTACTTTGATAATGAAAAGATTCAGCCCAAGGTTCTAAATCTATAAAATAAATTCTTTCCACCAACAATTAGCAAATGTTTTCACTAAGGAATTAGGCAGGATTAATTTAGAACAATTTTATTCAAGCTTGAAGTAGAAAGCACGAATTTATCAGCTTGAGAGAGGCAAGGAATATCAGTTTGATCTACAAGCTAGCTTTGTCTATTATCACAACTGCATCCTGCGGAAAGTCAATTATTACAATTTCTGATTTCGATTCTCCAGCTAATTATTCTGTCATATCCCAATGTAATTTTGTTCCCATAAATAGCTAGGAATTGAAGACTTTTGTTTGTTTTGTGTATAACAGGGAGGCAGAGGGACACTGCCAATCCTAACTTACAGTGGAGATCTCCCTCAGTGGGTTCAGTATGTTCCACATGCTAATAAGGGTATGTAGAATCATGCTTTCATTTATAAATGAGAATATGCAAGTTGTTGAAAAGAGTGAAAACTGAAAATATAAGTGAGTATGTGACTTCAATCATTCTTTTTAAATTATTAGAAATATTCTAACAAATCAAGTTGTTTGCTCCTCGTCCTTTTAAAATATCTTAGATATATGCTCTTATCTCCCTTTAAATTTATGAAACTTTCGGGTCTTATCTCCAATTGCAACATACTAAGTGGGTTGCTTGGTTTAGATTTGAGCAACAACTTTTAATTTGCTACTTGTTTGAATTTTATTGGAAGCCATGGATTGTTCATCATGGATTAACTGTTCCTAGGATCTCAGCATTAATCCCCCTAGAGTTTATTCTAAAATAAAATACATTTTACTATTATCTTTACAGTACATTTCTGAAATACGAACACAAATGTAGGCTAATAGTAATATATTCTAGCACTTTTAAAACCCAAAACCCTATGAAATATGAAAAAAAAACCCAAAACCCCTAACCCAAAATAGCACAGTGTAAACCCAAAACCCTCTAAATCAAATAATCAAAACTGCTGGGCAAATAAAATACCCTTACCTAACGGGAAATTGAAGAGGAGACGAAACATGAGGGAAGAAGCTCCAATCACTTACAGGGTACCTGTTCACAACAAAAAATGGAAGTGGACAACCAAAATTTCACACCATGGAACCCAAGTACCTAGCAAATCAACGAAGACTTCAAAATAAATGGGTACTTGTATGTCACTTCAATGGAGAACGCACCAAAGTTGCTGGTTAGAGGACGCCCTACCCGTGACAGAGGTTGGGCCGCGATGATGGCAAAGTCGCACACATGCGTGTCTGAGTGAGATGGAGAACGAGAGTAGGAAAGTGATAAGGGAAAAGAAGACACAGTGAGACGCGGCTAGGATTGAGCTGATACGTTTTGGGGAAAATGTAAATTTCCAACGAAATTAATATCCATGGAAATATCCGTGAAAAAATATAAAAATTCCGACAGAAATTGAATGGTGGGAAAAGGTCCGTCTGAAGCATGCGTTTTTTGTGGTGAGAGTCGGCCACCATAGTGAGGGAGCCCACGACGGAGAGGAAGAAGGAGTCACAAAATTAGGTCATGAGAGGGAGGGTGCACGAGGTAGAGAAATTAGGTCGGGAAAAAACAAATGACTAAGAGGGAAAAGCCTATTTAGGGGAATTTTTAATTCAAAGACGGTTTCGATCAACCATCTTTGAATACCAGGAAACAAAGACGGTTCTCATTTCAACCCGTCTTCGTTTTACACTATCTAAGACGGTTGTTTTATAACCGACTTCGTAAATAAAAAATTATTTATGAAATTGCCACCGCCTCACCAACTAAGACGGTTATGCTCCAACCGTCTTTGATAACACGTCTTTAAATGCATTTTGTAACACCCCGTAGGCCTCCGGTGCGTTATCATTAATAATATCAGTTTAGCGCTTAACATGCATATAAAGAGATCAGCGGAAGCACAGAATCGTTTTTTTTTATTCATTATGTATAGAATAAACATATCTCAGAAAACACACACACAGAAACACATGATTCACACCCCTGCTGATCCAGTTTTTCAACATAACATACATAGGCAGATAATCACATAACCATTAGTTATACTTAGGAGGAAAGTCACATATGTATATATATATATATATATATATCATCAACAGTTCTGTACAAACATATACATCAGAGTCCACACCACACATACCGTGGTGCTACAAAAGAATATCAACCCTCACCGAGGGTATACAGAACTGTACATAACACAGGGTACACACCCCCATCCCTTATCAAGGGTACAAAACATAAACAATCACAACTGAGCCTACAAGCTCCTCTGCTGCTCCTCAGTCAACAGCCAAGTCTCTATTGGGTCTCCTGCCCTGAGACTGTTCTTCTCGTCCAGAAAAATCACCTGAAATCATAAATCCCCACAAGGGGTGAGATATACATCTCAGTAAGCTCAGGGTCCATGGGAAAACAATCCCACCCTGGCCCACAATTCATAATACAAGCATCAGACAAGCACACACATCATATCTGGCCCCATGGCCTGGTCCTTTGACCCTCAAACACATGAGCAGCTATTTGCTCCACACATCTGGCAGAGAACCCTCAATGCCGTGACAGAGAACCCTCAATGTTGGGACAGAAGACCCTCAATGCCCTGGCAGAGAACCCTCAATGCCTTCTCAAATGGCAGAGAACCCTTAATGCCTTGGCAGAGTACCCTCAATGCCATATCCATCTATTGGCCAACAGATCACTAACCATATCATTCATTCAACAACCACGACATATGCATACATATCATTAGAAGAAATGCACAGCCAATGCATGCATCATGAATCATGACCACCACTCCCCCGGAGTGTGGTATGCAACCAAGTGGGAATTATTTCCCAGGGACTCAGAACTTACCTGGCAAGGTCTCAGTCTGCAATCCTTTTCCTGCTCTATGGCTCCCGCCACCAATAATCTCAGAATCAAGCCCTAATTAAGGCATATGCAATCTCATATCAAAATCAAGCCAACAGGCTATCAATCACAAATCAAAGCATATCAAAATTCCCCTATCCTAGGGTTCAATCAGGCTTAGCCTACTCTAGGCTGTTCTCAGACCACTTAAGGTCCATCAGGGCTGAATACAAGCCATTTGAGTCATCTCAGACTCATCGTATTTATACATGCATGGCCTAAGCTTATCAGTCTTATAGCCATCACTCATCAGTGGAATGGTCTAAGCCTCAGCTCAGACACCATTCCATTAGCCTCTCAGGCTCAAAACCAACATAAACAAGCTCTGACTTGGCTTGAGAATCACAAGTGACCTTGTCACAGAGCCACACCGACAAGCCACAGAGCCCAAAATCCAAAGTTATCTAAAACAGAAACTGAAAGCTAATCCTTCATCTATTCATCGCTCTGAACACATCTCTCAACAGGACCCTGGACTAATTCTAGCCCCAAGACAAATGGGTCACTATTCATGAAACCCCTCAGAATCAAAATCAAATGGAGAAACTTGAGTTTCTTACCTCAGTGGCGACTCTAAAGGCCTCAGGATAGCTTCCTCGAGCTTCTGTGTCCTTTATACGCCGTGGGTCTTCGCCAATCTCAAGTTCTCTGAGCTTTTCCTCTGAGAAATCACTCTTCACTCAAGAAGGGGTTTCAAGAGTGGAAAATTGAAGGATTCAAGCTTCCATAGGTTTCTCTCACACTCAAAGGTCAAAGGGAGGTGTTTAGGCTCTCAAAAAGGGTCCTAAAAAGCTTGGAGTAAGCTTTAATGGAGGTCTGGACGAAGGAGGAGGAAGAAGGGAGGAAAATGCCATGATTTTTTAGGGTTTGGGCCTTTTATAGGCCTCTGACGCGACTCCCATGCTGTCAGCGTGGACTCCCATGCTACCAGCGTGGGCTGGCAGAAGAAAACCAATTTCTGGAGCACTTCCCACGCCCCTGGCGTGGACTCCCATGCCATCAGCGTGGAGTCCCACGCCATCAGCATGGCACCCCAGAGAAATTCAGCTTTCTGAGCTACTTTCCACGCCATCAGCGTGGCACCCCAGAAAACCAAAAAATAGCTTTTAAACCCAGGGTTATTATACATTTATTGTAGTAGTGTATGTCTAAACCCATTATTCCGTGCATGGCGTATCCCATTGAGGATAGTAAGGAGCTCAACATACATGTTCGTAGTGTGACCACAATGACCATAGAGTTTGAAGAGCCAAAGTCCTTGAGAATCCTACACTATACCTCCATAACCCAATGGCCTTGGGTTACCCAAAAAACTTCCATCAATATTCAACTTGACCAAATGAGAAATGGGTGCAGACCATATGACGTTATGCATGTCTCTTGCGGAGGAAGATCCCTTGAAGTGAGTCTGAATGAGCTGACATTGACTTGTGATCTGGTTCATAGTGTAAATATGCATCCATTCTTCGCCCTGGACACAATGGTGGCTACGGGATTTCCAAATGATCTAGCTTGCGGTCCCAAAGAGTTGAGAATCACTCCCCATGGCATTGTGGTGCAACCATAGAGCATCATCTTTGCTGAAGTGATTAAGAAAGGAAATAAGATATAGCTGACGCTAAATGGATTTAGATCTTGGGTAGTCCCTCAATGTGTGAATCCATGTCTCCTCCACTCCATTACACCTGCAACAAAAAAGAAGAGGAAGAAAAATGTCTCCTCCAATGAATAGAATTAGTAGGAAGACTACCTCTATAGGTAAGCCATAAAAGGTGTTATATATTTTCTGGTAGTCTCATAGACCCAGGTCCAACTTTCTTCACATGTATTTAGAATGGTAGGTGCCCAACAAAGCTACCTAAAAGCATATTTCGTTGAGTAGCAATCAGAAAGGATGAATTCCAAATGAAAGTGTACACAACCTCCTAATGCAAGATTATTTTTTGAACTAACCAAGAATCATTTACATATATATTACAAAGTTTTAATTGGGTACCAAAAATATGCACAAACAGAACATCATCACACAGTTTTTTTTCCTAGAAACCATGAATCAAACGCTGTATATATGAACCTATATGCAACAATTTTTTATGAAAAAAATGTTGTATATATAAAACTATATAAATGTTTTTTTTAGAAAACGTTGTATGAGTGTACCTAAATATATAACATGTATTGTAAAAAAAAAGTCATATGTATACTTATTTTTAATTTGCTTTGATCATTCTCATATTTTGCAATCACATACACATAATCCAAGTTATCCACCAACCAAACCCGTGAACATAATCTAAGCTAGTCACACAATCATTCTAAAAGTCAAGTTTTTTTTTTTTTTTTACACTAAGTTTTACATAACTTGTGCACATAATCCAAAGTTCCAAACTATATAAAAAAGTACATCAAGTTGTATAGATAGAATGCCACAGAATAGCAATCTTATGTTGTAATTGAAAACATCATACTCAATATACAAAATGCGCACACACACACACACATAGTGTACTACTACAAGAGGCAATTAGATAACGAAAGTATAAAGGAACAATATAAACCCAATGTTAAATTCTCAATGTCATTAGCTCGAGTTAGATGTCATTTAGCTCTTAGTCTTGATTCCTATGATCTTTGGTGCGTGTTGCAAAGACAAAAACAGAAGTAATTAATTAACGCATTACATAGAACATAATTATAACCCCACTTTTACACCTAAGTTCCAGGCCAAGAAAATTCATCATTATGATAAAGCAGTAAAGTTCACACACTTTTGAACTTTTAATTAGGACTTTCAAATTCAAAGCTAAAGAACACATACTTTTGATTTCCAAACAATAAGTAACATTCAAAGGAGAAAATAGTGAGGCTAACCTATAAGCATTTATGGATTATGTATTGACACCAATCTTTCCTAACTTCAATGATTTGACGGTCAAAATATTTCTTCCAGTTGCAATTAGGGAAGTACTACAAAAATAAAAAAATTAATTTAAATCCAAATGACATACAATTTGTGGATCTTAGAAATAATAAAAGATACATATTTTATGGTAACTTTTATATTTAATGAATTAAATAATACTCTTAGGCATTATTAATAATAGTTATCTTATAATAAAAATTGATGAGAATTGGATAATAGGATCCAGATGGAGAGCTAAGGCCCAAGGAGGGCTAAGGCCCACTAAGCCCACACACACAATTTTATTTTAAAATAGAAAAAAGAAGGGAGAGTTAGAGAGAGAAAGAGAAAATAAAGAAAGAAAGTTAGAGAGAAAGAGAGAAAAGGAGAAACAAAAGAAGAAAAGGAAGAGGGATAAGGAGTATAGATCCGAAGATCCAGTGCCCAAAGCCATCTCTATGTGTTCTCGAAGGTGAGTGCCTCTCCCTTTTTTCATTGTTTTCCCTTTGATTTGTTATTTTTCCCTTTCCCCCTTTGAACCTTAAGCTTGAAGATATTGGGATTTTGATGATTATGCAAGATTGACAACATTTTCGAGTAAATTAATTGGTTAAAAAGCATAATGGATCATTAGTGATGTATTTATTGTGAGTTTGGATGCTTGGGTAGCCATGGATGGATTCAAAAGCTTGGATTTGCATAGATATTTTGTTGCAAAATTCACAATTTTAGCTAAAACAGAATTTTTAGCTCAAGGTAATTTTCGATGAAATGGGATCTGGACGAATTTAGCTTAATTTAGGCATAATGTTTTACATACCGTTAATACTTTTTTAGAGTTTCAAAACCCCAATTCCTAGTATTGTACATATAAATTATTTTATGGGTTTTAGTCTATAGTACTTCATGTGATGTTAATTATAGTGCTAAGAATAATTTGAAAAATGAAAGTAAAATGTTAATAAGTTAATAAAGTAAAATTAAGGCTTGGACGCAACCTCTTTAGTAGGTAGGTAGGATTGTCTGATATTTCCTACCCTAAAGGTGTAGTGTAGCTCCTCAGGCTAGAGGAGGATAATAGGGCCATGTTCATGTTATAAGAAAAGTAAGTTAAAAGACTAGGCACAACCTCTTTCTAAGGTAGGTAGGACCACATCCGTCACTTTCTACCTTATAAAGGTGCGGTGTAGCTCTTGAGGCCGTAAAAGGATAATACAGGTCATGGCATATAAGTGAGAGGGATGTCTTTCCATATTGAGCTCAATATTATGCCTGTAGGACAGATGAACATGGGAATGGTTAAAGATTAACTCATAAGAAAAATGTTAAGATTACATTAATAATGTAGTAAATGTTAAGTACGACTTTATGTTAATGTTGCATGTGTGTATGTTCCTTATGATAAGGCATAATTGGAGTCATGGGCCTTGATGATGGATGAGTGATGTGAGGTGAACATATACATTAGGTAAGGACGTAGATATATTGAGTACTACCCTTAAGGGTATGGGAGAGGCTTATATCCCATAGTAAAGTTATGTATGCTACCTAAATAGTATATATGCTAAATGTGATGCCTTATGGTAAGGTGACGTAAGCCCAAGTTGGGCAAGTCAGTCAGAGGAAAAGACTACACATGTTCTCATCCAATGTTATAAGAGAGTAAAAGCTTAGTGAGAGATCTAGAATTAGAGTGTGGTCTAGGTGCCTTAGAACACTAGTGACCTTAATTAAGATTGGTCAATGTGGTTAACTAGCGTTGTTTGAACAAAGGGTTAAAATTTGACCTAACGAGATGATATATGATGATAAAATGAATTTACAGTTGCGATTATGAGAGCCATAAAAAGAAAGAGGCCTTGAGAGTTGAGATAAGGATCTTTAGAGTAGAGAATCAACCTTATAGTCTTTAAACACTCAGACATTATGTCTCATCCTTTTAGTTTTCATGTTTTTACAGTTTAGCATGTAAATGCCTTGTGGGAGCAGCTTCAAGCACGAAGCTGTACGTATGCCAAGAGTAAGATGCTTTTAGTGTAGCTCGGTTAATTTTCAATGTTTGGGAATTTAGTTTGTTTTATGTATCTTTTGTATGTTTTGTATGACGCCTATTGCTAAGAGCTTTGTATCGTTTTTGTTATGTATTATAAGTTTAAGTTTTTAGTTTCCATATAGTTAATTTTGATGCTCTTATTTGCTAAATTCTTGTAATTTGGTAATAGAAGGAGGTAAATTAAAGATAATATCCTATAAGATGTTAAAGCTGCCACAAATTATTTAATCCATTCAGAAATATAATTTATTACGATTTTTAGTCTCAAAAAAACGAATGCCACATTATCATTTAACAAGTAAAATAGACAAAAAAAAAAAAAAATACTAAAATCTATGTTGGAAAAAAAGTTGGGAGACGTTGGTCGGTCTCGAAAAGTTTAAGAATCATAAGAACGAAAATATAATTTATTCTAAGATAGTTTTTTTTATGACAATAAGATATAATTAAAATTTAAATTAATTTCACATGAATATCTTTTACTCTCTTTTCAAGTATTTAATATAATCTTATATTTAAAACTAAAACAAGTCTAATAGTTTTGACAGACATGAATCTAGATGTTATTATCCATTTACTTTTAAAATCATTCTCGTATGAAACAACTGCATATTCGGGACCCGCCTCAAAAGCAAGGGAGTGTTCCCTTATACGGCTTTATTTCTTTTGAATGGGACCATGAAACAAATTAAAGAACATCAACGTCCAATTCTTTATTTCATTAAAGATCACATAGCAGCGACTTTCACAATTATGAAGGATCTGAACTTTGAAAATTCCGGGAAATATTATTCTCGTTTGAAAGCTAAAGGCAAAAGGAAGAAAAAGAAGGCAATGAGAAAATAATGGGTGACAGAAGCATGTGGACTAACCAATAATCCCACCCTACCATAAACGAATCAGGAGTATATCAAAGGGGATCGATTTGTTTTTTTACATAATTATTTAAATAATAAATTCTAATTAATAATTATTAAATAAATAATAAAATTTATAAATATTTATTATTAATTTTATGTGTAAAACTAAAGATATCACCATTAGGACAAAAAAACTAAGTAAATATTAACTCAAAAATATATTTTTCTTATTATTTCTTAACTAATATTTTTAATTTTAATCCGTCACTGCACCCTACTTATTATTATCCTTGTCTCCTCTCTTGTCTTGTGTCTTTGGAGAGAGCTCTGAATTCCATGTTAATTCCATTATTTATTGATTCTTCTGCTTCAATTCACAATTAATGGGTCAATACTTACGAAATGAACCTTTTACAACATAAAGAATAAAAAGGAGCGACTTAAGAATATTAACTAAAAAATAAAAGTAAATTTATAAAAGAAAAAAATGTTTATTATTGTTATTTTTAGTAGATCTTCATGCTAATTAACTTTTAATAAAGAAGTTATTTTTTATTTATTCATTGCTTATGAATAAGTTATCAGATGTTAAACCACAAGTTAAATGTATAATTTAATCTCTATAGTGTCATGAATTATCCATTTGGTCTTTGTATATAAAAACTTATGCAAATATTATCAATTTAGTCTCTGTGTTGTTAGAACACCGTGTAGACATTCTTTATTTAGTTTTTATATTTGTAACGCATTCTTAATTCAATTGTTATGAATGAGTTCAAATATAATCAAATATCAGATTAAGAATGCAACAAAAATGTGTTGTATGTATAGGAACTAGATGAAGAATGCATTCAATAACTATATATGGTCTACATTAAGATTGTTTAAACAATGTTTTCACAGATTAATTGAGAGTGATTTAATAATTTTTTACATACAAAAATCAATTTAAATAGAAAATCCGTAATATATACATACATAAAGAGACTAAATTATGATTGAACCTAAACATATTGCTCACCAAAGATGCTTTCTGTTGGGCCCTCTTTCCCTGACTCGTTTGTTTGGAGGTGTAGCACTTAAATTCTCAATTAGCACCGACAAATTTATTATTCAACGCTATTAAAAAACACTGGGTTCAGATATTTTCTTTTTCTCTTTTTGCCAACACACAGTAGTTATCAGTATAGTCGATTCAGACTAAGTTACGAAAAAGTAAAAACTTTTAGCAGAAGAAAAACAGCAAGAATTTGTTTTTTTTCTTTAACATGATCATACACGTAACATTACTCAATTATATAAGTGCACTTGTGGAAGTGTCCAACTAAAAGAAACATCCACCTATATGTATCCAACTATTTAACGTGAATAACTTTTTATAAATTTGCATAATATAGATTGATAAAATTTTATAAACTAGTCATTCTCTACCATCCCACTTCTTACGGTGAAGGACAAGGAGTGTCATTAGTTATGTAACATGGAATAGAATGAGAGAGGGAGAATGAGAAAGAGATCTTCGAAATCCAGTGTAATTCTGTGTTCATGTAATGTGTCCTTAATGTTATTATTTAGTCATGAGTCATATTACAAGTATTTGTGTTGAGGTCTTATTCAGGGTTATCATGAACTTGTCATAGGTCATTACTATTAAGACATCTTTAATTTATATTGCTCTTGAGCTTGTTGTCGGCTTGTTATTCTTAAGTTGGTCCATATGCATGAAGTTGTGTGTCACATGGTCATGATGTAAAAGGTTGATCTTTATCTTGAAACAACTTTTCCTGACTCAATATTGTTTCAGAGAAGTAATGTCGGCTTGACAAGTAAAAGATTGATGTTTACTCCAAAACAATTGTCCATGAGTCGATATTGTTTCAGAGATGTAATGTCGACTTGACAAATAAAATGTTGATGTTTACCTCGAAATAGTTACTACCCTAAGGTTATATTGTCTCATAGAAATAATGTCAGCTTGACAAGTAGAAGGTTGATGTTTACTCTAAATACCACTTATTTTTTTTTATTGAGATACTGAACTTAAAAAAAGTTATTACATATTATAAACGTTTTATCAATTGTTGTTTATATTTATAAACTTTAAAATATTTAGTAATTTTTTTATCTATTAATAAATATTCAGCAATTCACATTAAATTTTATTTTCTGAGAGAGTGCCATAACTTCTGAATCACATGCATAGCATAGCTAAGGAAAATACAAATGGTTTATCCATTTTTCAATTCTTAAGTGCATGATAAATAATTGAGACAATATTTTCTTATAAATTTAGTTATTCAACATCAACATCAACAACAATAACACCTTTAACCCAAATTAATTGGGGTCGGTGATAGATGAACCCAATAATAGATGTGAGTAGGTTGAAAAAAATAAGGTAAAAACAAAGAAGGAGGAAAGATGGAGGGGGAGATGAAGAAGAAAATGACTAAAAGGGGACCATCTGGAACATAGGGATAACAACGGGTCTAACCCTCCACCAATTTTATAGCTTTTCTCCATTCCGTTCTACGACACAGCATCTGCCAATCTATATCTCATTCCATTAAGTCTTGCTTAATTGCCTTTCCCCAAGTAAGTTTTGGTCTATTTATATCTCTCTTTGTATCGAGCTCTTAGTAACAAACTTTTATTCTTACGGGAGCATCCAAGGGTCATCTCATTACGTGCCCAAACCACCTCAATCTTTGTTCCCTCATATTTTCACTCACCGATACTATTGCTATCTTTCGTTGAATATCTTCATTTCTTATCAAATCCATCTTCGAATTCATATAACCACACATCCACCTTAACATCCTCATTTATGCTACTCCTATTTTATGCTCATGTTGCCTATGTGTTGACCAACATTCAGCTCCATATAACATTGTCGGTCTTACAGTTGTTCTATAGAATTTTCCTTTTAGCTTAAGGGAAGTTTTGCGGATACACAACTGATGTGTTGCAAACACATCCTAAATATAGCATTAGTTTAAGTTATATTTAGTTAGAAAATAGTATAATAATTAGGCATATTTAGTATATTATGTTAAATAAAGCTTTTTAATACCAATTAAGTGTTTGCAGGCCAAAACAAAGGAAATTAAGAGCAAATAAAGGAGAGAGCAAGAGCTGTCATACCACGCGTGTCGCG
>PYAF01006350.1:184282-196861 GCA_007407185.1 Glycine tomentella
ACTTTTCAATTTAAATTACTGTTTTGTTTAAATTCTGTCCTTAGTTTAACACAATCATCCAACAAACTCTTGCGTATTTTCTTATTACTGTTCGATTACAACTTTCACAATTATTGAGAAATCTTTCCAATCCCTGTGGATACGATACTTTACTTACCCTTTTATTACTTGTTAAACGATCGGTGCACTTGCCATTTTTAAACGCATCAGCGTAATCGCACAACAACAACAACCTAGATGCACTCCGCCATTTCATCCACCTACTCTGATTCTATGATTTACATCCTCATCAATCTCTCCACCATTTTGCAAAATTGATCCCTAGTATCTAAAAACATCTTTCTTGGATACGCTTAACCAAAGTGTTAGTATTGAGGAAATTGAAGCAAAGGAATCAAGAAGTTTGAAGCATATGAGTTTTGATGTTTTACATGCCCAATCAATTTGATGGCATATGTAATTTTTGTTAAGCTTGGTTCAGTTGATAAAACTTTATAATCCTCATTAGCTTTTGATAATTCATGCACTCATACATTCATTTGATTAGATTTAATCATGTGGTAATCAGAAAATTGATAGAAATTCATAAAAGCAACTAGGAATTTTATAAAACAGTTTCTCACCGCTTTAATCGATTACATAGGTGAAATAATCAATTACATGTGTGTGTTTTCTGGAAAATGCCCTATGAACATTTTAATCGATTACCACTATTTCGTAATCGATTAAATAAGCTTAACACAAAATTATAAAGTTTCTACGATAATCGATTATCTTGAGAAATAATCGATTACATAAGCTTCAACACATATTTACACAGCATGTTCATCTGGTTTAATCGATTACCAGATGTTCGTAATTGATTAAATGTGCATTGGTAAGTTTTAGACATGGTCTGTGTTAATCGATTAAATGGAAACTTAATCGATTACATGTGCGCTTTAGAAAATTGAGTTCATATGGAATAATGGATTAGAAGATGACTTAATCGACTATTTTGTTCGTGACAAATTTTCAGATTCCTGATGAACACTTTAATCGATTATCTGGTTAAAATAATCGATTACATTGACGAATTAATCGAATACAGTTAGTTATAGTTGTTTTTTTTTTTTATAAATAGGACAGCCTGGACTGAGTTATTAATTAAGTGGAAAACTGAGATACTCATACAAACCTTGTGATAAAACTTTCAAAAGTTCTCAAGAGTATTCAAGTCTGAATTTAGTGAGAAATTCAAATATCATGTGTATCATGGAGTGCTACATGTGTTTCTAGTCATAATTCTCAAGGATTGATGATTTGTTCAAGCTAGTGTCAAAGAAAGATTCAAGAAAGGAGTTTTGATCATCTATTGCATACATTCTCAGATTGTTTGAATCATTCATATTATTGAATTAGTTGAGGATTAAAAGGTGATATCCTTCTTGAACTTCAAGCTTGATATTTTTGTTTGATATTTGTATTGTTTTCTGTTGTATTTTCCATATAACATTTGTATTCTTTAAAGCTTTTACTAGAAAGGTTTTCTAGTAGGAAGAACAGAGAAGGGATCTCTGGTTCTTGATCTTTTGAAAAGTCTATAGGGTATAGATTTTGAATTTTACCTAGGGTGGGTAAGAGAGATCAGTTGTAAGCTTGTAAAGAACAAATATTTGTTATAGTGAAACTCTGACCAAGATTTGGTTAGAAGAAAACTGGATGTAGCCTCCGAGGTTGAGAGGTGAACCAGTATAAATCTTGTGTGTTTTAAGATTTTGTTTGTATTTCAATATATTCTTGAGTTATAGAATATGTTCACTATACAAATCTGGTTACAACACAAATGTGGTTTAAAGAAAATTTTAAAACTTTGAGGAAAAACCAATTCACCCCCCTCTTGCTTATTTGCATAAGTGTTCATTATATTTTCAATTAGCATTAAGAGCTGGTTCTTGTAATTTGCTTAAGATCTTTCTAAAATCTTTGACAATGAATACTAATCAAATAATTTCAAGGAGGGAGCCTCATTGAATAGACCACCTTTGTTTGAAGGAGAACATTTAAACTTTTGAAAAAATAGGATGCAAATCTTCATCCAATCAAATGACCCGGGTGCTTGGAATTGTATTGAGAAAGGTCCTTTCATTCCTACCAAGATTGTTGATGGCAATTCAATACCAAAAGAAAAGGATGAAATGTTTGAAATAGAAAAGAAAATGGTTCAATATGATTTCAAAGTAAAGAATGTGATAACTTCTGCATTTTCTTCCGATGAATTTTTCAGGACTGTTAGGTGTAAAAGTGCCAAAGAAATGTGGGAATTACTTGAAGTTACAAATGAAGGTACTGATGATGTGAGAAGATCAAGAAAACACACTCTCATTCATGAATATGAAATGTTCAAGATGAGAGATGATGAGAACATCTCACAGCTTCAAACTAGATTCACCTACATTGTGAATTACTTGCTTGGGCTAGGAAAAACTTTTGATGTAGAAGAGCTAAACATCAAAATTCTCAAATGTCTAACAAGGGATTGGCAGCCTAAACTCACAACCATTAAAGAATCAAATGATTTATCAAAGATGTCAATGGCAGCCATGTTTGGTAAGCTTTTAGAATATGAACTTGAATTATCTCAACTAACTCATGGTGAATATGTAGATAAAAAGCATAAGAGTATAGCATTAAAAGCTGAACCTTTAAAGATTGAAAGAGATGATAGTTCTAGTGAAGATGATGATGATGAGAATATGAATCTCATAGTAAGAAAGTTTACCAAGTTTTTGAGTAAGAATAAAAACAGAAGACAATCACGTCAAAAGAAAAGAAATGACAACACCTACAAGAACAACAACCTCTCCTCCATCACTTGCTTTGAATGTGGAAAGCAAGGGCACATAAAGTCAGAATGTCCCTCATTAGCAAAGAAGCCACAAGTTGAGAAGAGATAAAAAAGGGATGGAAAGCTTAGAAAAACTTATGTTGCTTGGGAGGATAATGAGTCCACAAGTTCTGAATCCTCTTTAGAAAAAGAAGTTGAAGCTCACCTATGCCTTACATCTACCATTTGTGAAGAAGAAGAATCATCAAGTACAAAATTAGAGGTAAATTCTAAATTTGAAAATGTAATTGATGCTTTTCATGAAATGCATTGTGAAGCTCAAAAACTAGCAAAAGCAAACAACAAGCTTAAGAGTGACTTAAGATGACATGTATCCAAGCTTGCTGAATTGCAAGAAGAACTTTGTAAATTGAATGAAGAACATAACAAGCTTCTTTCAAGTTTCAAGGAAAATGGATGCACATGCTCCTTAGCCAACTCTAAGGTTGATAAATACAATAAATTGCAGAAAGAATTTGATGAGTACAAGCCGAGTAAAGGAAAAGAAAATATGAGCTTGTAAACTGAAAATAGTTATTTGGTTGATTTGCTAAGAAAGTATTACAAAAGAAAATGTAACTTAGATGAAATGCTAAGTGTTCAAAAATATGCTGGTGATACTTATGGTTTGGGATATAAGCATGGTGCTAGAACTCAAAGTAAGCTGGTGTTTGTACCTTCAAAACATAAGTACCAAAAGTAGCACAATCAACCAAATATCTATCATAAATTTACTCATGCTAGAACATCAAAATCTCTAACTTGCAATTATTGTATGTTAAAAGGTCATACTTCATATAAGTGCTTTGCTAGAAGGTTTTATGTTCCAAATGGTGAATGTATATGGGTTGAGAAAAGAAAGAAAGCAACTAACCCCTTTGGACCCAACTTAAATTGGGGACCCTATTTCTCTTTTTAATTTGATTTGTGCAGATGTGTCTTAGAGCAAAATCATCAATATGGTACCTAGATAGTGGATGCTCTAGACACATGACTAGAGACATATCCATGCTCACAGATATAGTACTTGAAGAAAGAGGATATGTTACCTATGGGGACAATAATAAAGGCAGAATTATTGGGCAATGCAACATTGGAGATAACTTAACCACTAAGATCAAGGATGTGCTTTATGTTGAAGGGCTGAAACACAATTTACTAAGAATTAGTCAATTGTGTGACAAAGGTTTCAAAGTCATCTTCAACAATGAGACTTGTTTGATACAAGACGCCAAAAATGGTAAAGTTGCACACATTGGCAAAAGAAAGGGTAACATCTATGTTCTGTCCATTGATCATGCATTTATACATAAAAATGATTGCTTAATGAGTATAGTAAATGAAACATGGTTATGGCATAGAAGAACATCTCATATTAACATGTATCATCTCAACAAGTTAGTAAGAAAAGAATTAGTAATTGGTCTACCTAAGCTTAAGTTTGAAAAGGATAAAATTTGTGAAGCTTGTCAAAGACGAAAGCAAACTAAAAACTCTTTTCAAAGTAAGAACATGATTTCTACTTCTAGACCTCTTGAATTGTTTCACATGGACTTGTTTGGACCTTCAAGAACTATGAGCATAGGAGGAAATTACTATGGACATGTTATAGTAAATGACTATTCTAGATACACTTGGACATTGTTTATTAGATCCAAAAGCCAAGCATTCTCAACTTTTAAGAAACTAGCCAAGTTAATTCAAAATGAAAAAGGCTGTAATATTGTTTCAATTAGGAGTGACCATGGTGGTGAATTCCAAAATGAACACTTTGAAAAGTTTTGTGAAGATTTTGGAATTAGTCACAATTTTTCAGCTCCAAGAACACCACAACAAAATGGTGTTGAGGAGAGGAAAAACATATCACTTGAAGAAGGAGCAAGGATTCTTCTAAATGAAACAAAATTACCTAAGCATTTTTGGGCAGATGCTGTAAGTACAGTTTGTTATAGTCTTAATAGAATTCTCATAAGGCCTATTTTAAAGAAAACCCCTTATGAACTCTATAAAGGAAGAAAACCAAACATCTCTTGTAACGCCCGCCCACTTGCAGGATCAACGACTATCCCTACATACCAACACAAGACTTTTCAGTGTGCTTTGTCCTCACTCACACACTTCCTGAGAAACTTCCCAGGAGGTCTCTCATCCCAAGATTGCTCCAAGTCAAGCACGCTTAAATGTGGAGTTCTTATGTTATGGGCTACCGAAAAGTAGATGCACCTTGTTGGTATAGGTAGTACATATTAAATACTTTAAGTTATCCTCAAATGTACAGTCCCATACCTGCATAGCCTCTGGATCCCTCTCGTTTGGGTGTGTATTCGATTCATTCATGTACCCCTCCCGTTGGAAGCCTGCCAGGAGCCACTCCTTGTCCGTGTGATGGAGTGCTTTTAGTTAAATATTTTCTATCCTTCTTAGCTTAATTGACTTCTCTTGGACTTTTATTTTTCCATTCTAATTCAGTTTTTGTCTTAGGCAAGTAAGTGGGCTTAATTGCTAATTGTAGCACATTTTCGGATTTTATGCTCACTTGACCTATCTGTCTTGTATAGGACCTACAGAGCTCTACGAAACTCTGAATGGAGCGTTATAGTAGTCACTGAAAAGATAACGAAAAGATCTACAAGTTTATCAGAAATAAGCTGAGGCTAATTCTGCCATTTTGAGGGTCATTTTGGGCTTTGAAGTCAGAATCACTGCATTTATATTTTGGGCTGTGAATTTGATTTTTATGGTTGTAAATAGTAAATAATTAGAATTGATGGGTTTTGTTCATGGTCCATTCTTTTCTTCAGACTTAGTCACTACATATTAGTGACATTGGACACACTTTACATTACATTTTCATTTAATAAAAACAGTTTTACATTTTCTCTCTTTAAGTTTTTAGGATCAAACCCTTGTTCTTCATTTTCTCTCAATTGTTTTTCATTGTTCTTCATCTTCTTCATTTTCATCTTGCTATCCTTCTATTTTACTGCACTAATTCATGGGGCTTTCCATGGTGATGATCATGTAAGGCTAAATCATCAATCAATCCAAGGATCCAACTCAAGCAAGAGAAGAATTGGAGTTCCGGTTTGGTATTTTGAATTCTATTTGAATGTTCACCTTCTTCTTCAATTTCTATTATGTTTTCATGATTATGAATGCATTTAGGATTGAAAGCGAGTTAGGATTATGGATGCATGTCCTAATTTCGAATGATAATCACAAGATTAATTGAATGATATTTCAATTAGGGTTGTTGTTTCAATTAATTTAGAAGTAGAATCGATTGAACTGATTCTATTGAGATTGAATGAATGTTCATGATAGAATCAACTTATGAGAATGATGATGATTCGAATAGGTTGGTTTGGTGAATTGGATTGATGCTTTCTAATCTGTTTTACTTTACTCCTTGATAATCTTGTTAATTTCTGCATTGTTCTTTAATTTTAATTTGTGCTCTTGCATGTTTTACTTTGCGCATACCAACTGTTCGACAAAATTCCCCCTTATTATTACCAATGATTTGCAGCTGGAACCATATTAATCGTGTCTCTGAGTCGACCTAGGTTAACCCTGTGCTACAGAATTAGCTTAGTTAAATTATTTTTGATGCGTCTCGACAACACAATATCACCGTGCCTCACTGCACTGGCGATCACTCCCCGCCCTCGTCAGCGCCCTGGATGTTACATCTCTCATTTTAAGGCCTTTGGCTGTAAATGTTTTATCTTAAACAATGGCAAAGATAATCTTGGAAAGTTTGATTCAAAAGTTGATGAAGCCATCTTTCTTGGATATTCATTGCAAAGTAAGGCTTATAGGATCTTCAACAAGAGAACCTTGTGTGTTGAAGAATCTGTGCATATTGTGTGTGATGAATCTAACCCTTCATTAGAAGAAGTGTTAAGTGACAATGATGTAGAGAATAAAGAGGAAAGACAACAACATATTGAACCAAGTAAGCAAGAAGAAGATGAAGCACAACAAGATTCAAGTCAAGAAGCAACAACACCTAAACACAAAGATTGGAGGACCTCAAGAGATTTATCATTGGACAACATAATTGGTGATGTATCTAAGGGAGTATCTACTAGATCTTCTTTAAGAAATGTTTGTTGCACCCTATGGCTTTTGTATCACAAATTGAACCAAGTAATATTGAACAAGCCTTATTAGATGAACATTGGTTAATTGCTATGCATGAGGAGTTAAATCAATTTAAAAGAAATAATGTTTGGGAACTAGTCCCTAGACCCTCTACTCACACACCTATTGGCACTAAGTGGATTTTTAAGAACAAGCTGGATGAAAGTGGCATCATAATAAGAAACAAAGCTAGATTGGTTGCAAAGGGTTACAACCAAGAGGAAGACATTGATTATGATGAAACTTATGCTCCAGTTGCTAGATAGAAGCCATAAGATTACTTCTTGCATATGCATGTATGTTGAACCTTAAATTGTTTCAAATGGATGTGAAAAGTGCATTTCTTAATGGTTATATTGATGAAGAGATATATGTTGACCAGCCTCCTGATTTTGTAGATCATCAATATCCTAACCATGTGTACAGATTGAGAAAAGCATTATATGGATTGAAACAGGCTTCAAGGTCTTGGTATGAGAGGTTGAGCAAGTTCTTGCTTGATCAATCATTCATAAGAGGAGAAGTGGACAAAACTTTGTTCATCAAAAGAAGAAACAAAGATATAGTCTTGGTAGATATCAAGCTAATCCTAAAGAGTCTCATTAAACTGCAGTGAAAAGGATCTTAAAGTACCTAAAGTCTACACCAAAAGTAGGACTTTGGTATCCAAAAGGTACATCTATCAGCTTAATAGGTTACTCTGACTCTGATTTTGCAGGATGCAAATTGGATAGAAAGAGCACAAGTGGTACTTGTCACCTATTGGGAAGCTCTTTAATTTGTTGGCATCGCAAAACGCAATCATGTATAGCCTTGTCAACAGCTGAAGCTAAGTACATATCAGCTGGAAGTTGTTGTGCTCAAAGCTTATGGTTGAAGAACAACTCCAAGATTTTGGTGTGGAACTTCAACAAATTCCACTTCTATGTGATAATAGAAGTGCTATAAATATCTCCAAGAATACATCATGTATTCAAGAACAAAGCACATAGAAATAAGACATCACTTCATCAGAGATCATGTGCAAAAAGGTAACATTAAAATTGAGTTTGTTGATAGTAACAACCAATTGGCTGATATCTTTACCAAACCTTTGGATAAAGATAGATTCTTTACTTTAAGAAATATGCTTGGAATATTGGATGAATCTAGTATATGATTGACATTGCTATGCTTATTATTACTTTGTTGATAAATGGTTTAAACATTGTATGAAAGAAAATAACTCAAATTGAAATTAAAATACATGTTAGAAGCTGCATAAAATCTGTTGTTTTTAGAATTAAAGATGAAATAATCGATTACCATAAAATCTTAATCGGTTATTTGTTCATCTGATGCTTCATAAATACAAGTCAAAATTGTTGTAATTGATTAAATCATCGAAATAATCGATTATTCACAACTCGAGTTTATGAAGTTTCAATTTCTCTCTGGAATAATCGATTAAATTGACGAATTAATCGATTACATGGAGTCACAGGTATTTTCCAAATTTTGAACATCTCTGGAATAATCGATTACTTCATTGAAATAATCGATTATTTGGATCCTACTTGTCTGTGAAATCTGTCTCACTCTGCTTTAATCAATTATCTACAATTATAATCGATTACACTTCGTCTTCTACAAGCCATCTGTGCTGACATAATCGATTACTCTGTATTTTAATCGATTACATTATTTCTCATAAGTGATATTTTAAATGAAATAATCGATTACATAAATGAAATAATCGATTATTTTAGTTATTATTGCAAAAATCTGACAGTTTTGAAATTGCCCAACTGCAATTAAGCACGTTTTGATAGAATCAAAATCTTAATGGTAGTGATTAAAGGTCACAACAACTATATTTTTCAATTCTCAACTGCCCATTTCTTTCAAATAAGTCTATAAATAGAGACCTTATGTGACTTGAAATCTCACACCTTCAAAACCTTGTTATCTCTCTAATCTCTGTTTCTGTTTTCTTGCTTCTGAAAACATTAGCTTTCTCTTCCAACCTTTTAAATTCGTATCCATTACCTTTCACTATGTCTACTTCCAAGAAAGTTAAAACTTCCAAAAGAAAAGCTCAAGCCCAACCTTCCAACCCTGTAGTAAGTAGGCTTGATCATTGGTTCACCAATGAAGCTGATAAGATGAACTACTTATAGTTCGATGCAACAAAACTTCTCTGCCCCCCAAAATTTTTAAGCCTTGCATGGTTTACTGAACAAGGATTCCAATTTCCACACATGTTAGAACAACAAGGTCTGACAAAGTTTGTTGAGATGAAAGGGACTTTCTACCCTGACTTGGTGAAAGTCTTCTACACTTGTTCCAAGATTTCAATGCATGGAACAATTCTGACTCAAGTCAATGGAGTAGCTATGGAGATTACTCCAGAAATATGGAATGAAGTTGCTGGAATCTCCTTTGATGGAGAAAGGATTTGAAGAAGAAGCTGAAGGCTACAACAAAATGGAGACCTACAGAGGTGTGATTATTGATCCTCACATGAATCTAAGGTTAAGATTGAACACAGGACCTATGACTCATGAGGATAGGCTCCTTGATTACATCATCACCTACATCCTCACTCCAAGATCAACCAATCATGCACAAGCTACTGATGATGACCTTCAAGTTGTCTATGGATTGAAGAAGGGAATCAAGCTGAATTGGATTCTTATTTTTCAAGAGATCATGCAGAAATCAAAGCAATTGGTAAACTACCCCTTCCCTTATGCTGTTTAGTTTCAAGATTCATTGACTACTTTCAAGTGGATGTGTCCAATGAAGTCATAGATCACACAAATTCAAGCAACAACCAAATTAAGGAGAAACACCTCACCAAACTTGGAATGGTGAAGACACCTTATGGGTGGCAAATGGCAAGCCAACCTGTACCTTTGGCTGAAGAAGAAGGTTAAGAGGGTGATGAGGAAGGAAACCAATTAGGAGCTGCTGAGGAACCACAAGAAGAAGCTGCACCATCTGAACCTCAATACTCACATTTTGAATCCTTGATGATTCGAAAAATGGATGCTTTGTTTTCTCTTCATCATGAACAAAGAGATGAAGTTAACTCTTCTTTGGAAGAACTGAAGACTAGAGTTAAGAACATAGAATCTAAGATTTTCAGAGATGAATCTAGGGATATGGATTAGTTCTAGTTTTAGTTTATGCTATGTTTTGAATTCTGTCATATTTGCTTCAGTTTGTTTGGTTTTTTTTTTTTTATTTCATGATTGATGTATTTTGTTTGCTTAATGATTAATGAAAATGTTTCTATTTCCTTTTCTATTTGTCTACATAAGTCTATTTTTTAATTTGATATGCCAAATAGGGGGAGTAGTTAAATGGAATAAAAAGGGGGAGTATATAAGAAAATGAATGAATGAAATGAATTGCTTAGTATGTAATAATTCTAAAAAACTCAGGGGGAGTTTGTATAATAGACATAGAGGAGTTAGTCTATTAATATCATATGAATGTTTGAATGCTTTTCAATTAATCAAATTATGATAATGCTTGATCTTTCCAAAAGCTGAGAAATTTTCAGGTTACATATCTCTTCATTTGAAGCATGTTTCATCATTTAAGTATTTGGCATGCTCAAAATCAAAAAAGGGGGAGATTGTTAGATTTGATGAAGCTGAAGCAAAGGGATCAAGAAGTATGAAGTTTAAAAGTTTTTGATCTTTTACATGCCCAATCAAATTGATGGCATATGTAACTTTTGTTAAAGCTTAGTTCAATTGATAAAGCCTGATAATCCTCATTAGCTTTTGATGATTCATGCATTCATACATTCATTTGATTAAATATAATCATGTGGTAATAAGAAATTAGATAGAAATTCATAAAGGCAACTAGGATTTTATAAAAACTGTTTCTCACTGTTTTAATCGATTACATAGGTGATATAATCGATTAAATGCATGTGTATGCTTTCTGGATTTTGCCTTATGAACATTTTAATCGATTACCACTGCTTTGTAATCGAATAAATAAGCTTAACACAAAATTGGACATTCTCTGTGATAATTGATTATCTTGAGAAATAATTGATTACATAAGCTACTGCATAAATTTTCACAGCATGTTGATCTGGTTTAATCGATTACCAGATGATTGTAATCGATTAAATGTGCTTTGATCAGTTTTAATACATGGTCTGTGATAATCGATTAAATGGGAACTTAATCGATTACTTGTGTCTATTAAAAAACTGAGTTTATTTGGAATAATCGATTACTAGATGACTTAATCGATTATTTTGTTCTTGACAAATTTCCAGATTCCTGATGAACGTATGAAGTAATGTCTTGAACCTGGATGAGATTGTCTGGGTTGTATTGAGACTTGAACCTGGAAGAGGCAATCTAGGTTGTTATTGCTGAGCTGTCCAAGGTACACTAATTTGATTTGTAGATAAGGTCAGACATATCAGACAAGTGAAGCGTTAAGGCTGATAGCTTATGCCAATATCTGACCGTTGGAGTAGACATTGAATCATGCATTTCTCCACTTTAAATGCTACAGGCGCGTGAAGCCCACACAGCTATAATCGTGCCTATGTGTCACTCATGGAGTGGGCACGTACTGTAACACCCTGAAATTTCAATAACTGCAAATATATATTGTATGAATTATTCTTGTGCAACTGTTGATGTGAGTGTTAGGTTATGTGAGATTTGATTGGTCTATATTTAAATTTTTTGGGTGAAATATTAATTAGAAATATTAAAAAAATGTTTGAAGAGAAATGACCATATTACCCTTCCTTTGAAGCAGAAATTATAGGAATGCCCTTTAGGTGAAAATGACGATAATGCCCTTGGATATTTTTGGTTAGATATTTTAAAGTGGAAGTTACAAAAATACCCTTGAGCTAGAATTACACAAATACCCTTAGATATTTTGTTGAGATATTTTATAGTGAAAGTTACAATCATACCCCTCGGGTGAGTGACAAATTACCATAGTACCCTTAAGGCAAAAATTACTAAGACACCCTTTGATATTTTGTGAAAGCTTGATGAAATTATAGAGTGCCCTGGGATGGCAAATTACCAAAATACTTTGTGACAAGAAGCCTCAGAAGAGGATTTCTATGAATTTCATATGATAATAACTTTGAAATTTTATTTAGGAGAATTCAAGCATAAGAAAAATATGGAAAAATGATAAATAGAATCTGTGGAATTTTCTCTTAATTGTAGGATGAATAGACTTATTCAATAAGATGGTTTATTAATTTTGATGGTTAGAAGCAGAACAGACCAATCAGAATTAAGATAAGAGCAGTCTTGTATGTAAGGCCTGTGTAGCACTCTGTATGGATTGCTTGTGAGCAATCTATACTGTAATTGAAGTAAGTTTCTGGAAAACTCTAGAGTTCTATTATTTAATATTATCCTTTAGGTAGAAGAGTTCAAATTGAACTTTACTTCCTCTTAAGGAATGCCATGTGTGAAGTCATGTTGGAATTGAATTCTTCTTCTTCATGAAAGGTGACATATGGACACAAGGAGAACCACACAATTTTCTTCTCTTTAAGGAAAATAAAACATGAT
>PYAF01006350.1:196961-209483 GCA_007407185.1 Glycine tomentella
AAAACTCTAGAGTTCTATTATTTAATATTATCCTTTAGGTAGAAGAGTTCAAATTGAACTTTACTTCCTCTTAAGGAATGCCATGTGTGAAGTCATGTTGGAATTGAATTCTTCTTCTTCATGAAAGGTGACATATGGACACAAGGAGAACCACACAATTTTCTTCTCTTTAAGGAAAATAAAACATGATATAGAAAGAAGAAAGGAAGATAAAAATCTTCCTCTTGGCTAAAGAGAATACACGTGAAGAAGAGAAGAAAAAAGGGCTAAGAAGTCATTATGCTTTACAAAATATTTACACAAGATAACATGAAAGGAAGAAAATCTTCTCTTCCTTCCTTGTAGGCCACATGAAAATGGAGAAAGAAGGAGAAACTTCATGACTTAGACAAGTGGATGGACACTTGTAAAGAAGGCATCATGACTTAGACAAGTGGAGGGACACTTGTAAAGAAGACATCATGACTTAGGAGATTTTTGCATAAAGTAAAAGATATTTAAAAGATTAATTATGAGTTTAGTTAGGATGGAATGGAATAAGAAGAAACTAAGTTATGATGGAACTAGATGAGAGTAACTAGCTAGAAAGGGTAGAAATGTACTTGAATATTTTATTATTTTCCAAACTCTATATAAAGGGAGGAAGGCCTTAAGTGGAAGTCACATTCAAGACTTCATTCTTCCACCTATTCCATGTGAAACCTCTCCTTCATTTCACTTTCATCCTTTCATTTTCAAAGCATAAAGAGACCCCACTTCCTTGAAGAATCACGTGTAGAAGCTAGTACCATTAGGAAGAGATAGACAAGCTTCATAAGAGGTTATAAGGTATGTATGGGGAAGTTTTATGATAAAGATAGTTTAAGTGTTACTTGTGTTTGAATAAGTGTTTGAAGTTCTGTGAAATATGACTTGTATCTGAGTAATTATTGGATTTAAAGTTATAGTTACATGATTGAGTGCCTAAATGAGGCTTTATGTGTTGTTGAGTGTTTCTATGAATCTCTGTAAATGGATGATATGTTGTGTTTTGTACATGAGTAATAAGTTGAGTTCTGTACATGATTTATGTTGATTTTCTAAGTAAATCATGTGAGACAATGATTGGAAGATTTATATTGAATATCTGAGTTCATGAAAAGAATGAGATATGCATAAGTGAATCAGTCTCATGTGTCTCATAAGAGTTGCCTCAGAGTGGAGGTGTGTATGAGAGTTGCCTCATAGAGGAGGTGTGTCAGATAGCTGCAGGAACTGAGTTCGAGCGTTCGGACAAGAGGAGTCTGAGCTGGGGGTGACTCTTGCGGTGGGGAAATCACGCCACCCATGATGATCACATGAAGTGTGGGTGACAATCCTGTGCAACACCGTGGTACCCTGACTGATCGTTTCAGTTCTGTGTCACTGGGATGAGGCTATCTTGACAGTTGGTACCACATAATAAAAGTTTAAGAGAATCATGCATCATATAAGAGTCTAAGAGAATCATACATCATATAGAAATTTTGAGGATGTTGTTATAAATATCTGCATATTGAATATATTTTGTTGCTTAAATTATGTTTATCATAAACTTACCCTTTATTTTGTGTCTGTGGTTGACACCTGCTATGACCTCGATTTTATTCGGGCGAGTAGATAAACAGCAAAGAGAGACCACTAGCTGTTTACAAGAAGAGGATTTTGTTTGAAGATGATATGTTTGAAGATGTATTCTTTTGTTACAGAGTGTTTTGAATTAGTTGTACTATGTAATAGAACTAGTGTCAGTTTGTAATCTTATTATATATTACTTTAGATTTATAAATATTACTCAGTAATGAAACTTTTTTGGAGTATCAGTTATTGGCAAAAATTTGTTATATTCAACTGGATACTCTTAAGTAAGTTGAAAAGAATTTTCATTAAAAATCAATAATAACAAGATTGCGAGTTGAGGTGTTACACGTACAGGAGATCGTGCAGTAGTGGGTAAATGCAGTCAATCATGGTGTAAGCTTCTAGGGGACATTTCAAAATCCTGCCAGTAACCGTCAGGCCTCACTCCTATTTAAATAGATGGGACTTTTGTCATTTCCACCGTCACTCTTGTGTCTTTGCTTTTTTTGAGTTTCCTTCTTCTCCACTTTTCTTCATGCTTGAACTTTCTCTTTCTTTCTAAGATAAACTTCTGAAAATGTCTGTCTCACCTGTTTCTGATTTTGCCTTAGGCATGGGTGGCAGTGATTCTAGTGGCTCGATAGAGCAGCATGTCATGCGTCAAGTCATCTCCGTGGGTGACTCTTCGGAGGAAAATACACATAGAGGAGATTCCGACGGATCTTCCTCTTCCTCTAGGAGGAGGGCGAGTTCCCGTCGGGCTGGTGAGGGCACTTCTCGTCCTTGTTAGCAGGCAAGGTCTTCCTTTGCCGCGAAGGCAAATGAGCCTCTGGCTCTCACCGTTATCCCCGCTTCTTCTCCTTTTGGGAGGATGAGGCAAGACAGTCTGGTAAGAGTTAGAGCCTCCTCTCGTATGCATCTTAGTCCCGGTGCTGGGTCGCCACCTGCTGTCCCAGTCGTTCATTACTATGAGTGGGTAAGGGAGGACGTGTTTAAGTACCGTTCCTCCATGACTTCCATTGTTTTTGTAAATGTTCTTCGCTCAACGTTGCAGATGATGGCTCCTTCGGACGCTTGTAAGGTCATCGTTGAGCCCAGTTGGGGAGATGACTTCCCTTGCTTGAGGGCAGCGCCAAGCGCATACCGATGCCTCTTCTAGATGTTAGGTATTCTTCTCCCCTTCTCTCCATTTCAATGGGCTCTACTGGAGTACTCGAATGTGGTCCCCTCCTAACTTAATCCTAATAGTTGGGCAATGGCGCAGACCTTTGAGATTCTATGTTTGTTTTTGAACATTCGTGTTTCGTGTCTTTGTTCCCCTTTTCTTGTTCTTTTTTTAGACCAAGCTGTCCGGGAAGGTTGCTTAGGTCTCCTTGCACAACGTCTCTAAGAAGCTGTTCGAGGTTGACACCAACGTCTACCGCCGCTTCAAGGACCATTTTTTTCAAGGTTTATGAAAGTGGTGTTGTGGCTGATGGGTGTCCATTGATGCGCAACTGGGATGGGGAGGTTCGCTTCCCCTTTTATTGGCAATTTGACCCCACTAAGTTCAGGTCCTTTGATGACGATATGCTGACCTTAGTGGAGAAGTCTGACAAGGCAACCTTGGAGTTGTTCCTGGCCTCTTTGGACGTCCATGCCATCTTGTCATTGCCCTCGGTAGATGACCCTTCTGCTATACTGGATTGTAATTTCTCTTTCTTATAACTTATTTTCTTTTTGGTGTGCGTACTCTGACACTTGCGTTTTTATGGTTTTGCAGGTATCATGGGAAACTTCTAGTGGAGGCCACTAGTGAGGAATGTGGGTGGCGATGCTGTGCCACCCCCTGTTCCCCTCCCAACTAAAGAAGAGGGTCGACCTACTATCTGGGTTGGCCCTGCCGACGTAGTTGTTGCCTTCACTAGCCCTACTGTCTCGTGTCGTCCATGCCCCTCGTAGCCTGCATGCGATGAGGGAGACTGTGAAGCTTTTTCCTACTTCTCCTCCACCTATCCAGGCTCTGACGCCTGTGGTGGTTGCTGCCACTGCTTCCCTTGCTACTTCTCCTGTTGTCGTGGCTCTAGCACTGGTTGCTGCTGCTACTGTGCCTTCTGTAGCTGTCGGTCCGACTCCACCCGCCACCGGACCTGTTTCTCCTGCTGTTGCCACTCCTTCTCCTTCTCCGCCTCCTCCGTGTGCAATGCCGTCACCTGCCGTTCGTCCTGTCACCTCCCTTGAGTTTATGAATGCTCCAAGGGAGGTTGACTTTTTTGGAGTGTTGGGCACAGGCTTGAGCAAAGACTGCCGACCCCTTTTGACAGGAATTTGATTAGGTCGGTCAGTCCTCAACGCTCGCTTAATGCTCTCAAAAGTTTTCTACAGAGGGGCCTCGCCATTCTAGAAGAACATAGACAGGTGCACCAAGAGGCTATGAGCAGAGCTACTTCCTTGGAGCAAGATTACAACAAGCTAAAGGGTGTTGTTCGTAATGCTTGGCAGGGGGAACGCAACATGCTAAACGATGATGTGGTAGCCCTTGCTGAAGTGGTTAGGTGTAACCATCAATTGTCCGCCAAGATTGGTGAAGCTTTGTCCAAGTTGTTGCGCACCAGGCTTGAAGGTGATGAGTTACTGGCTTAAAGCAAGGCTTCAGCTGCTAAGGCTGATACGGTAGTGGCTAAACTGAAGGCGAAGTTGAAGGATGTCGAGGATGGACTTGCTGCTGAGATGGAGCTTGTTGAGAAGTAGGCGAGTCTGGAGGGGAGGCTGAAGGAAGCTGAGGTTGAGCTTAAGGATGAAATGGCGGTCAACAAGGAGCTTGACAAGGAGTTGAAGGTGTACATGCGGGAAGCAGTGGAGCAGCTTGAGAAGGGCTTTCTCAAGGCTGCCCGCTAAGATGACCTTTTCGCAAAGGGCCTTGACTTAGGTCTATTTGACCCTTTCAAGGATGTAAAGGATGGTGTCTTGGTTGATGAAGAGGAGCTCGGATTTGTCGAGGAGACTACTAGTGATTCTGCTGATGTAGGCTGCTTTTGTGTTTGTTTCTTTTGTCTTTTTGGCTGTTGGTGGCCATGTAAAGTTATTTTTTAACTTTATTGAAAATGTTCCTTATTTCTCCATCTTCTGTGTCTTCCTTGCGTTGCATATTGTCTTCTGCTAATATTTACGTTGATAAGTCACTTGTATAATGTTGTAATCGCAACAATTAAGACACTTTGTTGTAATACTGTCTTGTTACTTTTGAGTGGTTTGATGTATGGACATTGCTTGCTGAATTGTCAAGTGACTGAAGTACCAAAAGTGCATCTTGGGTTTTGCATGTCATGACCTATCGTTGTCATGAAGTAATGTTGGGTTCCTGTCGAGGTTCCTATTGCCAGTATGTACTAAGAATATATCTTAGGTTTATAAATGTCGGGGGTTGGTTGTGGACATCTGTTGTTGAACTCTTGTTTTTGCAATTGGTTAAGTCTTTAGCCCAACGTGTCAAGGTTTTGCATGAATAAAAAATACCAAGAGTGCTTCTTGGGTTTGGAATGTCAAGGGTGGACTCATATGTCGAGGCTCCCACCGGATGAAAATACCAAGAATGTTTCTTGGGTTTAGCATGCCAAGGGGACCTTGGGCTGTAGTATACCAAAAATACTTCCTTGGGATTTTGTGTGGCTCGTATTCCTACTCAAATAGAATTTATGAGCATTGAAATAATCAAAGTCAAGCTTTAAATACCTTATGTTTCCGTGATGGATAACTTGGTGGATATGAGGTTGACCACAGGTGGACATCAAGCTTTGAAAGTTGCGAGTTACCAAGTGTTGTTGATAACTATACTGGTAAAGGATAGACCTTGAATTTCGTAGATGATTGTAGTTGTAGCAGTGACGCGTCCGCCATGGGTTTAGAGGTTGACCAAAACTTTAGGTTTATGAACCTTGACGGTTCACCATCTAAGATTTCCTTTGAGCTTGTTATTGGATATTGCAAGCTTTTGGGCTTTTTCATGCATTTCTTGGAAAGCATTAATAGCTTGTTCAAGTTCAGAATTTACCTCATCTCCATCAATTGATAGATCATCATCTTCTTCATTGATTGTGGAGGTGAGACACATGTTTGCTTCTTCATTTTCAGTTGAAGATTCTGATGTTGTTGACTCATTATCTTCCCAAGCTATGTAGATTTTCCTTTCTTCATCATCTTGTTGTCACCTTGTTGCTTTTTCAAAAAGATTGAGCATTCTGATTTGATGTGGCCAGGTTTTCCACATTCAAAGCAAGTAAAATTTTTGTCAATCCTTTTGTTGTTGTTGTTGTTGTTGTTCTTTGTGAACTTTTTGTTCTTGTTTTTCCTCAAGAACTTGCTGAACTGACAACCAAGTTCATGTTGTCCTCTTCATCGTCTTCACTTGAATCTTCCACTTTTTCTGACTTTGATGGTGCAGCTTTTAATGCAATACTTTTATTTTTCTTTTTTCCATCTTCAACTCAAGTTAGTTGAGACATTTCAAGCTCATATTCAAGTAACTTACCAAATAGTGCAGCCATGGACATCTTTGATAGATCTTTTGATTCCTTGATTGCTGTCACCTTTGGTTGCCATGGTCTTGTGAGACACTTCAAGATCTTGATGTTTAGTTCTTCAGTATCAAAGATCTTCCCAAGACCCAAAAGATGATTCACTATATGAGTGAATCTTGTTTGTAGCTGAGAAATGCTTTTTGTGGTGTTCATCTTGAACATCTCATAATCAATGCATGCTTTCTTGATCTTCTTACTTCTTCAATTCCTTCATAAGTTATTTCCAGCATCTCCCACATTTCTTTTGCACTTGTGCATCTCACTATTCTAAAAAATTCATCAGAAGAAAGTGCAGAGGTAATCATATTTTTAGCTTTAAAATCATATTGGACAACCTTTTGTTCAGCATCTGACATCTCATCCCATTCTTTGGGAATCATTTCATTGTCAACAATTTTCTTAGGAATAAAAGGACCCTTTTCTATAGCATTCCAAGCACCTGGGTCATTTGATTGAATAAAGATTTTCATTCTATTTTTTCAAAAACTGAAGTGCTCCCTTCAAACATTGGAGGACGATTGAGAGGATCCCCTTCTTTGAAGGTAATTTGTGAGGTATTCATTTTTCTTTTTGAACAAAAGATAGTGATCTTAAATAACTCTCAAGAACCAGCTCTTGATGCCAATTGAAAATAATAGGAATACCCACAATAACCAAGAAGGGGGTGAATTGGTTAAAACCTTGGTATTTTAAAAACTAATTCAAATCAGAGTTCAGGATCTTTATCACTTTCAAAACCAAGAAATCAATTTACCCAATCAAATAACTCAGCCCAAGAAATCAATTAATCAAAATAGAACTTGTTGAACAATGAATATGAATCAAAGAATCAATGACCAATAAACAAGATGAGTGATAGAGAAATAGAATCAACGACACAAGCAATTTATACTGGTTCACTTCACAACTGAAGCTACATCCAGTTTCTTCTAATCAACACTAGATTAGAGTTCCACTATTATAAATTTCTGTTCTTACAAGCTTTTACAAAACCATCCCCTTTATCAACACTAGATAAAGAATAGAAATCTAAAACCCTGTTAGAAATCTAAGGAGCAAGAACCAAAGAACACTACTCTATTCTTGAGTTAGAGAACCCTTCTCTAAAACCAAGCAAGAAGAACCCACTTTACAATAGCCAAATACAACAAAAATTCATAACCGAATTTACACACAAAGATTAAGGAGAGAGACAACCTGACGATCCAATGAATGTTATGCACATGAATTAACAAATCAGGTTGAGTAGCAAACTAAATCAAAACATGCTTTTCCTTAACCTTGAAAAGAATCTTGCTCAAGAATCATTCAAAGATCCATTGATGTTTTGAATGAAGCAAGAAGTAAAAACATTGAGAAAATCACTTTGAAAGGCTTTAGAATGTTTGTGTATACTCAGAAATACGAAGTGGTCAAGTTGTTAAACAAGCCAAGCCTCCAAACCTATTTATAAAAGAATTTGTAACTAACTGTAATCAATTAAACACGCCTAATAATTGATTAAAATTCTTATGTAATAGATTAATTATCACTTAATCGATTAAAATGTTAAAGAAGCTTTCTGGGTTTCAACAACGAGCAAAGTAATCGATTAAACCGAGCTGTAATCGATTAAGACAGAAAGCTATGTTTCACAAAATGAATTGTGTAATCGATTACGAATTTTGGTAATCGATTAAATCAGAAAGCAAGCATTTTCCAAGTGAACTTTGTAATCGATTATTGATAATGGTAATCGATTATCACAGCAAGGCTTAAAATAATCTATTAACTATGTAATCGATTACACTAAGTAAGTAATCGATTAAAACCTTTAACAAAGCAGTTTATTTTCAATCAAAAGTCAAATAATCGTTTAATCCGATAGGTAATAGATTAATTTGTTCATAAAGGTTTTTCCAGATTGAACGAAGAACATAATAATCGATTATATCATTAAGTAATCGATTAAAACAGTAAGAAAAATATTTTTCCAAAAACCTTTTAATCAGATTCAAATCTTAACCAAAAAGATAAAACCTTTGATGATTTAATGAAAACCATTTAAGCTTAATAATGAATGAATGAATGCAATGCAAGGATCAATTAGATTGCCTTTCTCTTACACTTGAATCAATTACAAAACTTCAAGGCACTTCAAGCATGTTGAAAGCTCAAAACCATTTCTTGAATCAAAGTCTTTCATTCTTCATGATGCTCCCCTTATATCCAACAGCTTCTGTAGTACCTGTTTGATGGAATAGTTAGTTTTGACTATCACTTGGTGACTTTGGAAGTAAGGCCTAAGGCGCCTGGCTGAGGTGACTTGTGCCAAGGCTATCTTTTCGATCATCTGATAGCATTTCTAGGCGTCATGTAGCATGCGACCTGTGAAGTAGATAGGGTGTTGGTGCTTCCCTTCTTCTTGGACAAGTGTTGAGCTGACAGCTTCGTCTGCTTCAGATAGGTATAAGAGCAATGGTGTCCCCTGTCGAGGTCGACCCAAGACAAGTGGTACAGTAATTGTCTTTTTGAATGCTTCGAAGGCCTGCTCGCAAGTTCATCCTAGAGGAATGGTTCTGTCTTATTGAGCAGCTCGTAGAAAGGTTTTGCCTTCTCAGAGAGCTTCAGAAGGAATCTTGACAGGGCTGCTAGTCTTCCATTCAATCTCTGAACTTCGTTGATGTTGGCCGGGCTATGCATCTATAATATGGCTGAGCATTTGTTCGAGTTGGCTTTAATTCCTTGGTGTGTGATCATGAAACCAAGGAACTTGCCGCCACCCACCCCGAATGTGCATTTTTCGGGGTTGAGACGCATGTCATACTTCCGTACCTGTTCGGATACCTCTTCCAGATTTACTACATGTTGGGCTATGCTCTAGGACTTGATGAGCATGTCGTCCACGTAGACCTCAATGTTGCCTTCGATCTGTTTTTTGAAGACACGGTCCATAAGTCGTTGGTATGTAGCCCCTGCATTTTTGAGACCGAAAGGCATGACTTTGTAACAGTAGTTGGCATCTTTAGTAATGAAGGCCATTTTTCTTTGTCTAGGGCATGCATTTTGATCTGGTTATAGCCAGAATATGCGTCCAGAATGCTCAAGATTTGGAACCCGGACGCTTCATCGACCAGTCTGTCAATGCTGGGTAATGGGTATGCGTCCTTTGGGCATGCCTTGTTGAGGTCTGTAAAATCCGTGCACATACGCCACTTGCCACTAGTCTTTTTGACCATGACAACATTGGTGAGCCATATAGAGTACCCGACTTCTTTGATGAAGTTAGCTTTAAGCAACTTGTCCATTTCTTCTTTCACTGCCTTTCGTCTTTCTTCTCCCATATTTCGCTTCTTCTACGCTATTGGTTTGGCCTGTGGACATATTGCCAGCTTGTGGCATATGACGTTAAGGTCAATACCTGACATGTCGGATGGTTTCCAAGCGAACAGAGATGCATTCTTGCGACGTACATCCGTTATATGTGTAACACCCCAAAATTTTGGGAATTACAGTCAATTACTAAAGTAAAATGTTAATGAGAGGCAATAGAAAATTTTAGGGCAAAATGACAAAAATACCCCTGGACACTTTAAAAATGACCAAAATACCCCTAAGTATTTTAGCAAGATATCCCAAGGAGGAAAATTTTATAAATACCCTTGAATGTCCAAGAATACCTTTAAGGTGACAATTTCAGAGATACTCTAAATATTTTTTGAAAAGACGATTATACCCCTAGGGTAAGTGGTAAAATTACCAAAATACCCTTTAGGTCAAAAAAGATCAAGTTGACTTGAGAAATTTGTGGGAACCTCAGTATTGGATAAAATGATTTTAGATAACAAATTATAAACATGGTTGGTGGCAGAGAACCATAAATTGTAATTTCTAGGAATTTGGAAAATATTTTGAAAAGAGCCTAATCTAGATTACCTCGAGAATCAGAAAAGTATAAGAAAAGGATGGACATAATCTATGGAATTTTCTCTTAACTATGGGAGGAATAAATGTTCTAAATGAGTTAGTTTAGTAATTTTAATAATTCAAGGTAAGATGGACCAATAAGAAGCAAGGTAAAATCACTTTAGCATAAAATCCACTAAATCTAGGATATTCTATGTGTAAATGGAAAAACTTGTGAAGATTACTCTTCTAGCTAGCAAACCTACATATAACATGAAGAAGAATGTGGAAATTAGACACTTGGAAGATAAGGATTCAATAGCCAATGAAAATCAAGCAAATGGAAAGTTAGTAATGATGGCTTAAGAAGATTTTTTAAGAAAAAACTTCCTCTTGATTCCTTTGGACACGGAGGAAATTCTAGACATTATTTCAATAATCTCAACGGTCAAAAGTTATATATGAAGGTTAGGAGTACACTTTTAAAATTTGAAGGAGATCCAACGGTTAATAAATTCAGAACCACTATTTTACTAATACGGGTTTTGGGGAAAAGTCAAGAATGAAGAAAAGCACAAAGTATCTTTAAAAACCTAGCTATGCCACGAAACTGATGGAGTTTGCTCTCCAATCTAAGAAAATCCACGTGCAAAGCTAGAAAGCAAGGGAGAAGTGTAGAAAATTCATGAAGTAGGACACATGGAGGGTAAGAATTGGATAGCCAATGAAATTGAAACAAATAGAAAGCAAGACATGATGACTTGGGAAGATATTTGCATTCCAAAAGAGTAGGGCCGGAAATTAAGAGGAAATTGAGAGGGAGTATACGTACAAAGCTAGGAGAATATAGAAAAATCAAGAAGGAAGCACTTGTGAGGAAATGATTACTTGGCCAATAAAAACTAAACAAATGGAAAGTAGTCATAATTAATACAAGATTTTTAGCCAAAGGAATCTTGGCCTAAGGAGGTGAACGTGCACCAAGGCCTCAATAGCATTTTAGGGAAGCAATTTTATATAAATTAGTGAAAGAACCGTGCAACCATCTTAGCCTTACATCACTTTTACACTTCAAAACATTTTCCAAACCAAGAAGTGGCCTAGCCGTGCAATTACTCCCTTGTATCTTATCTTCTTCTCATTTTCACCTTCTTCATCAATTTCAAATTATACTTTTGACTAAAAAGCAAACCAAGTCCATTAGCCTTAAGAAAATATCACGAAAAACCTAAGAGCACTAGGAGCAAGAATCATTCAATCTCAAAGGAGGAAAGCTGTCCAAAAAGCTTAAGGAAAACAAGGTATGAGGGAGTTTATGATAAGCTTAGTTTGAATATTACTCCTTGTTTTATTTCATTAAGTTTTGTAGACTAAGTGTTTGTTAAAATGCCTCAAAGAATTAAGAATTGCTAGATACATAATTACTTGAATAAGTGACTTTGTCTTAGGTTAAAGAATAATTGATGTATAATTAATTAGAGCTTAACTTAATGAAGGAATGAAAGGTATTTAGAATTGTGGGTATTATGGCTATTTTAGAAGGAAAACAATTGGTTAATGAAATATTTTATTAAAATGAAAGTGTTTTATGTTCTCCTAAAGCTTGTAGGTTCCAATTAAAAGTGTTTTGTAGATTCTTGAAACATGTCTATTCTATGCTAGAACTATGTTGAAAACATGTTTATTTATTCTTAGAATTATATTGAACTTTATAAAGATTAAGGATTAGGAAGCTTTCTTTAAAGAATTCTATGAATTCAAGCTTGCACACCATGTGTTTGATAATCTGTTACAATGAATAAAATATGTTTAAAAGTGTTTGGCTTGAATCCTTGTTGTTGAATCTGAATTTTACTTGCATGGTTGGTTGCTTTAACAAAAGTTATGTATTATTTCATGTGTTGCTGAGTGTTTCCTATGGTGGTCACCATGTGTTTGATGAACTATGACTTATCTGTGAATAATCTATGGAGTTAAACTATGGTTGTATGCTTAGATGTTGTGTAAAGATTTATATGATGAAATAAGCTTTACGTGTTGTTTAAAAGCATATGCCATGAGTTGTCAAAGATGTTGAACTTTGAGATGTATGTGATATGAGAAGAAGAATAATGATTAAATATGTGATTAAAGTGAATTATTCATGCATTTCCATACGCATATGCCCTGCGGGGGTTAAGCCGTGAAGTTGTTGCCCTGCGGGGGTTAAGCCGTGAAGTTGTTGTCAGATAGTTGAACCGAGTCCATGCGTTCAGAGGTGTCTGAACTGGGGGGTAGTGTGTTTCAGTGAGGACCACACCACCATGATGATCACATAGGTGGAGGTGACATTCCTACGCGCCACTGCCCTACCCCGACTGAATGGATAGGTGTGCCACTGGGATGGGGCTATCTTGACTGTGGCCACTGATGATGAGATGTTGAGAAATCATGCATCATATAAAGAAGAAGAGCATGCATCACATGCATCACTTGATGAGTA
>PYAF01006350.1:222758-235967 GCA_007407185.1 Glycine tomentella
GGAAGGCTAAATCCTCAATCAATCCAAGAATCCAACCCAAGCACAAGGAGAATTTGAGTTCTGGTTTAGTATTTCGAATCCTATGTGAATGTTCATCTTCTTCTTCAATTGCTATTCTGTTTTCATGATTATGAATGCGTTTAGGATTGAAAATGGATTAGGTTATGGATTCATTTCCTAATTTCGAATATTAATCACAAATTAATTGGATGATATTTCAGTTTGTGGTTTCAATCAATTTAGGGGTTAAGTCGATTGAGTTGCTTCTAATGAGATTGAATGAACTTTCATGATAAGATTAATTTCTGAGAACAATGATGATTCGAATTGCTTGGTGAGGTGAATTGGATTGATGTTTTAAATTCTGTTTTACATTACTTCTTTTGAATTCTGTTAGTTTTTGTGTTGCTCTTTAATTTTAGTTTACGTTTTTGCAAGTTTTACTTACGCATACCAACTGTTTGATAAAATTCCCCCCTCACTGTTATTCGTAAATTGAAGCTAGAACCATATTGACTGTGTCTCTGAGTCGACCTAGGTTAGTTCTGTGCTACAAAATTAACTTAGTAAAATTGTTTTGGTGCGTGTCGACAACGTGATATTAGTTTTCTATTTAAATGCTTTATGGGTCTGCACTCAAAAGATCAGAACATTTTTTTAGAATAAAATATACTTTTGAGATTGAGTCTTACCAAAAGCTCTAAGTGCCTTCAAAAGATCAAGAAACTGATTTTACTTAGAGAGACACATCTTATGAGAAGATCAAAGAGTTATTGACTTTGGAATGATGTGTTTGTGAGAAAAAGAGATTTCAAGGAATATTAGTTTGTAAATTGACATTCACACAACCAGATTGATTGGTAACTACATACATTCATTCATCATCTATTAAGGATCTCAGGTTGTGTATTTCTTGAACTCTTTATTTTAGAATTTCTTTTTTAGAATTTTGTGGTGTAAATCATTTTGGTTCTTTCAAGCTTTCTTGAGTAGGGTTCTCAAGAGTTAAAGATTTGAGCAGGGTTCTCAGAATCTTTGTGATTTGCATTCTAATAGTGTTTTAGAATTCAATATCTTTATCTAGGGTTGATAGAGATAATCACTTGTTTTGCTTGTAAAAGAATAATTTGATTTAGTGAAAACTCTAACCTAGCGTTGGTTGGAAGACATTGGATGTAGCCTCCAAGTTTGTAAGGTGAACAAGTATAAATTGTTGTGTCTTGTGTTCTTTATCTGTGTTTCTTTCATTGCTTGTATTTGGAAATCTATATATAATCAACAAGAAGCATTTCAGACATTACATGTATTCTGAGGTGAATCTAGATTGAAAGAAAATTCTGTTTTTGATAAAGGGTGATTGAGTGATACGATCCGAGTTTTGATTCCGCAAATTTTTTTAAAGGAAAGTTTTGAAAGACTGTTTTAACCAATTCACCCCCTCTTGGTTATTTGAAGTGTGTTCATTGTATTTTCAATCCGCTGCACTAGCGACCTTGAGTCAAGTAGATGACAAACCTCTCCGCAAGTTCATGGAACAATTTGGGCAACTGACTGTCCAGATTAGAAACTTCAACCTTGAGGTAGCCTTGCATTCCATGATGTTGGCCCTTCGACCTGGCAAGACCTCCCTCTAGCATGGATGAAATACGCGATCGAGATAAAGGTTATATACAGAAGGAAGAAATGTCAAAGTTCAGAAATGAAATCTGACAAATAGGACAAAAGTGGTAGAAACCTGAAGTAACGCCAAAGTCGACCCGCGGAGGTCAGACAAGAGTCAAAGGCTGCACAAGCCGTTGCTTCTCCCGAAAAGACTCAGGTTCGAGAGATACACTCCCCTGACAGTCAACCGGGCCACTATCATGGACGAAGCCTTCAACACGGAGGTACAAGTGATCCTTCCAGCTCCTCATCGTCTATGAAGCAGGGGAAAACCCAAACATATACTGTCGGTTCCATCGCGTCAATGGTCATAACACTAAAAAGTGTTGGATCTTGAAGGATAAGATATAAGAACTTATCCAAGCAAGGCACTTATCACGATTTGTGAAAAGACCTGATAATCCTCCAGTAGAGAACATGCAGGAGGGGTGACAAGGAGATGGAAGAAGAGACAGAGCAGAAGACAAGGGGAGACAAAGGCAACCGCAATCCAGACGCGAGCGTCAACCCCCTCGCTAACAAGAAGAGGAGCCTGCTCAGCACCTTCGTGGTGTGATTAATACCATCGCAGGCAGCTTCTCACATGGAGGATCATCCAGTCAATCTCGAAAAAGACACTTACACTCCATCCGAGATATCGATATCAATTTCATCGATGCTCACCCACCACGGAGTCTACCTCCCACTACATTGACTGACGCCGATTTCAAGGGAATTGATCCTGTCAACCAGGACAACCCCATTGTCATTTCCCATATAATCGCCAATTTTAAGGTGACAAAAGTGTTTATTTATCAGTGCAGCTCAGGTGACATCCTATATCTGAAGACTTTCATGAAGCTGAAAATCTCACTAGGCATTATTCAGCCTCACCCCAGACCCCTCCTAGGCTTCGTAGGAGAAAGAGTAAAAACCCGGGGCTACGTCAACCTTATTATGACCACCTTCAGTTAGGGTTCACTTTCAAGGAGATTTCCTATCAGGTACCTAATTGTGGATGCTGACACATCGTACCTCGCCTTGATTGGTAGAAAAACACAGAACGAGCTTGGAGCTATCATCTCTACGCCTCATCTAAAGATAAAATTTTCTACCATGATGGGGGAAATTGTAACTGTGAAAGCAGACCAAAAGCAGGCCAGACAATGCTATGTATAAAGCATCAAAGTGGCACCATATTCTCCTAACAGGAGGTCAGACAGATACCGTCCCACTTCGGGGGCATTACCTAGATCATGAACATAGACAGAGGGTTTACCCCTTACACACCAACAGTCTATACAACGCATCATGATGATACCTTCAACGTGGATCCACGCGATGACAACATCTACAAAGGACCAAAATCGATCGAAGAACTGGTCAAGCTACAACTCGGGCCTAAACTAGGGAAATGTACTCAACTTAGCAAAGATCTTACAAGTCATGAGTACAGACATATAGCTAACGTACTTCGAAAGAATGCAACTTTGTTTGCTTGACAACCGTTCAACATGCCAGGTATTGACGTTAACGTCATATGCCACAAGCTGGCAATATGTCCACAGGCCAAACCAATAACGCATATGATGTATGGCTGAAACCATTAGCCACGAATTTCCAAAATGACCAAATCTACTTGCATTGAAACTCAAACTTCAAGCTTTCCTCAAGGACACAAAGATGTCTAGTTTTCACGAATTAATGGGTTGTTTGTAAGTTTTAATTTTAGCAATCGAAAGTGGAAGAAAGGTAAGGGATGAAGGTGGATGGCACCATGGAAAAACTTTCTAATAAGCCTAGGAAGAATTGCCACATTAGCTTGAAGCCATTGATAGGAAATAAGAGGTTCTTGCACAAGAACAAAGAGAGAAACTCTCTACACAATTTTCAGATTGCATTTAAATGAACAAAAGTTGTTACAACAGTTTTTGGACAGCTTTATATATGCACGAAATTCAAGCTAAATGCACATGAAACACTAATGAAATTAAGTGCAATCTAAGAAGCTAAATGCAAGTTAAATGAGGCTTGTAATGCAAGCTTCCCTAAGGTAACATTGGCTATCCTCATTCGTGTAAAGGTGCAGTATTTTAAGGCTTAAGTTGCAGTTTTTCAGCCTCTAAGTGCAACCAACAATTCACACATAAGTGCACTTACAAAGCTTTACACTAATGCACTAAAACCTTTTTATTACAACTAATTTTGCCACTAACAAGTGCTGAAATTTATTGAATTAAAATGAACTCGACACATCAAAATCCAGCCTTGTCATCCTTGAGTTGGTGTGCTTCTTCATGCTTGTCCAAGTTAGTTTGGATGTGATCTTGAAGTGCTTGAGTCCTAGCTCTTGTCATCAATCCTTTAAAGCTCACCAAAGGAAGTACTTCAAGCTCTCATTCTAGACCTTTAGCTTTCCATGGACATCAATCATCTCCTCCTTCTTGAAAAGAACTTGTCCTCAAGTTTGCTTCCTCACTTGTACCTACATCATACAAAGAAAGATCACAAACATTGAAAGTATTACCACACCATACTCACTAGGCAACTCAAGTTTGTAAGCATTGTTGTTGATCCTCTCTAAAATCTTGAAAGGTCCATCTTCTCTTTGTTGGAGCTTGGATTTCCTTTCATGAGGAAATATATCCTTCCTTAAATGAAGCCACACCAAATCTCCTTTATTAAAGATCACTTGCTTCTTGTGCTTATGGGCTTGCTTTGCATATTGTTCCATTTTCCTCTCCACATGTGCTTTCACTTGTTCATGCATTTTCCTAACATAAGAAGCCTTAGACAAAGCATCATGATTAATCATAGAAGAAGTGTTAGGTAAAGGCAATAAATCAAGAGGAGTTAAATGATTAAAGCCATAAACAATTTCAAAAGGAGACAAGGAAGTAATCTTGTGAACTACTCTATTGTAAGCAAACTCAATGTGAGGTAGACACTTCCACCAAATCCTCAAATTTCCCTTGTGACAAGTAATAAAGTGTTCCATCTTTGAGATCCTATCAACAACAACAAATATAGAATCCTTTCCCCTCTTGGATCTTGGAAGACCAAGCACAAAATCCATAGAAATGTCAACCCAAGGGGAGTTAGGAATAGGCAAAGGTGTATGCAAACCATGAGGCATTAATCTAGATTTATCTTTATGACAAGTAATACATTGAGATGCAAGCTTATGCAAATTATGCCTCATTTTTGGCCAAAACGTTCATGTAAAATGGCCAAAGTTTCACCTAAACCAAAGTGTCCCTTCGAATTGTTCTCATTAGCTTCCCAAATGAAGAGTTCTCTCAAAGTACTTTTAGGAACACATAGTCTCGTTTCCTTTTCAACATGTAAACAAAGAGAGTTAGAAATCATATAATGAAGAGGTTGTCTTGCTAATAACACTCTCTTGACATCTTTTCCTCTCAAGAATAAAATCTCTTTAATTTTTTTGCTCTCATTTTCTTTCACTTTTCTTTTCTTCTCACTAGTGTTTCTCTTGGGTAGCTCACTATTTTTGCCTCTTTTTGTGACATCAAGTGCAGTATTTTTTTCAACTCTTGAATTCTCTTTTCTTTCATCCTCACTTGATCCTCACATACTTGTCTAGGAGTCAAAGGCCTCAAAATAATTTTCTGGCCTAAGTGCTCAAACTCAAAAGTGTTCTCCATGCCATTGTGTATCACTTTTCTATCATATTTCCATGGCCTACCAAGAAGGATATGACTAGCCTCCATAGGTACAATATCACAAAGAACATTATCATTATAAGCATTAATAGAAAAAGAATGAGCACTTAAGAATTTACCACCACTTATTCACTTTCACTAAGCCATTGTAGCTTGTATGGCCTTGGATGCTTTGTGGTTGGCAAGTGTAATTTCTCCACAAGTCTTGTACTAGCCACATTGGTGCAGCTCCCTCCATCAATGAGAAGTGAGCACACTTTCTTTTCAACTAAACACCTTGTGTGAAAAATATTTTCTCATTGACTTTCCTCTTTTTCTAGGCAAAAATTGCTCAACATTCTCCTTACCATCAAGAGATCACTCTCCTTGACCTCCACTAGTGTGAGTTCTTCTTCTTCTTCTTCTTCACTTCAAGGACTATTTAAGTCACTTGAAGACTCACTCTTTATGCCTTCATCCTCAAGCAAACTCATTGTTCTCTTGTTGGGACATCGGGAAGCAATGTGACCCTTACCAAGGCACTTAAAACACTTGATATTGCTTGATCTTGTTGGAGTTGGATCCACAATTTTTGTGCTTGAGCTTTCCACCCTTTCTTCTTTATTTTTCACTTGAGAAACTTTCCTTTTATGTTTGTCCTTCCAGCTGGAAGTTGCAGCCCCATTGGAGAATTTGGAAGCTTTTCTCCTTTTTAGTTGTTGCTCCACCCTTTGAGCTTTGTGAACTAGCTCCTCAATTGTAGCATAAGAATGTAGCTCCATCATATCTTGAATTTCTCTATTCAAGCCATGAAGGAACCTAGCCATGGTTTCTTCTTGGCTCTCCATAATTTCATCCCTTATCATCATCAATTCCATTTCCTTATGTTAGTATGTAGGTGTCCTAGAGACAATCTTATTTATCAGTTAAACACCTTGTACTATTTATTATTTCATGATTAATAAGAGTAAACTTTATCTTTATCATATTGATGTCTCACCTATATTTATAGCAATATTCTTTTAAAGATAAAGGCCCTAGGAATAGAACAAGTGTACACTCAAGGATCTATGATAGGGATCATGATCATGAGGATTTGAGGAGACTACATGTCTATTGCCTAAAGCTTGTTCCTAGTCTTGAATCATCAAGAAAGGGCATTGATGATCTCAATAAGACTAGTACGACATGTTCTACTTGTATAGAGATACAAGGTAGGGACCTCATGGAATGCAGGCATGGTGATGCCTTAGCTGATGTCGTGGGTAGATCTGTTAGGGAATAGATGGCACTGAACTGACCCGCTGAGAGACTCCACAAGGATTCTTTAAAATGTCATTGGATTTGTAAAGTGTGGATCGTCCTAGACTTGAGGATGTCATCGAATACTGTGTCATAGGGTTATACTTTAACTGTATGACTCTATCCGCTTGAAAATGGGACGAACAGTGTACTCTTGTGTATAACCTAAATACATGAGTATAGATGGACATCCCGAAAGGACTCACAATCCTTTATGAGGGATTAGTCGTTCACAAGACCGGTAGGGCTTTGATGACTTCTAGTTGACTCCGGAATTTATGCATAGTAAGAGATCCTGAGGAGTCTTGATCTGTCTTAAAGTCAATAGAAGAATATTCATAGTTCCTGTGAAAAGCTGTATTTAGTCAATAAAGAGAGATGATACTTTATCCTTGCTCTCGACTAAATGTGAATGACGACGTGAGGGATGATGGAGACACAATATCCAAATTAGAAAGGTAGATCACTTGAGCAACTCAATTATTTCTGGGACCGCATAGCATTGCTAGTGTCTTATGTGGTCATTAAATGAATTGGGTCCGTTAAAAGAGTTTAATTGGTCCAAGTTTATTTATGTCAGTGACTAATTGAGCCTAATGGGTCACACACAAAGATTATTCTTTGTAGCAAGTTATAGCAAGTTTGGGCCAATAATTAGTTATTGGGATTTATCAAGACTATGAGTTAAATTGGGTTAGAGTTGGACTTGAAGCCCACTTGAATCATGCACCCTATTTGAGGCATTAGTGGTGAACTTGGTTTCTCCACTAATGGGCCCAAATGTGTTGACAGGCCCAATGGGCCTTGGGCCATAAATCCTAGTAAGTCAAGGAGTTGACTTGACCAAAATAAGTTTTGGGCAAATTAGAAATTTGAATTTGAAATTTGAATTTTGAATTTTGAATTTTGAATTTTGAATTCAAATTCAAATTTCAAATTTGCCCAAAACTTATTTTGGTCAAGTCAAACTGGGATAAGATTGAATTTATATGTTAGTTTAAATTTGAAATTTGAAATTTGAATTTGAATTTGAAATTTGAAATTGAATTTTAAATTCTGAGGTTAGGTTGTTGACGATAATTTAAATTATCTAAATGAATTATCCAATAAAGATTGGATGGAGATTCTTTCAACAACATTGGTTGTTGAGGATAATTCATATTATCTAAATGAATTATCCAATAAAGATTGGATGGAGATTCTCTCAACAACATTGTCATTTAAATTCTGAATTCAAATGAGTTATTGTTGCAACAAACTTTCGAGGGAGGAGAGGGAGAAAGGGTGACAGTTTTTGGAGAGAATCTTGCTAGATTTTTTTTTCAAAAATTTTCCCAACAACTTAGGCTGATTTGGAGTGAGAGGATCATGCAATGCAACAACCTCATGTCACCTTAAATAGGCACCTATGTGGGGAGGATGTAAGGGTAGAAATTTTCGCCCGTCCTCTCTTGGTTCTAAACCAAGTTCTAGCTTTTCCTCTCCCTCATCTTCTATCTTCTTTGTTGCACCTTCACCTGACCTCAAGGCACCATTATAGTCTAGAGAAAAGAAACCAAATACTTGAAAGCCTCACACCTTGCATGCGCCTGGCAAGCCCTCAAGGAGAAGGAGGAATCAAGGAGAAGAAGTTCCCACTTGCAAGAAGGAGATCACCATGTGGATCACCATTGGAGGGCATCATCTTCTTTGAGCCTTCAAGTGATAAAGGTATTTCTAAAACCCCAATGCATTTCAATGAGTAATTCCTAAGCACACATGTGTTGGATACAGGGGGAGCTTTATGAAGTTTGGAAGTCTTTGATTCAAGATTGGTTTTGAGCTTTCAACATGCTTAAAAAACTTGAAGACTTGGAATTGAAATATTATGTAAAAAGGAAAGCTATCTGATTGATCCCTGTATTCATTCATTCATTCATTGAATTAACAAAGTGTTTTCATTAAAATCGAACAAAGCTTCTAACATTTTAATTGAATTGAAAGGTTTTTGGAAAAATAAGTTTTTCACTGTTTTAATCGATTACATAAGAGTGTTAATCAATTATTTTGTTCTTCGTTCAAATCTGGAAAATCTTCATAAACATTTTAATCGATTACCTATCGGTTTAATCGATTATTTTGCCTTTGAATAGGACTGAACTGCTTGTTTATGAATTTTAATCGATTACTGAACTTTCGTAAATGATTATTTAGTTAAAATCAGTTTTTAAGTCTTTCTGGAATAATCGATTACCAGAAATTGTAATCGATTATTTAGTTCAAACAGAAAATCATGTTTTCCTGACTTAATCAATTACCATATCCAGTAATCGATTACACAGTTCACTTTGAGAATAAATATCTTTGTGTTAATCGATTATAACTTGGGATAATCGATTATTTTGCTCATGGTGAAAACCCAGAATGCTTCTTGAACACTTTAATCGATTATATTTTAATTAATCGATTACACACTCATTTTAATCGATTATTTAGAGCATGTAATCGATCACAGTTAGTTACAACTTCTGTTATAAATAGAAGTGGAAGCTTGGCTTATTTTGTAACTTGATCAATTGGTATTTCTGACTATACACAAGCTTTTTAAACACTTCCAAAGTGAATTTTTGGGTTCTATGAGTTCTTGCTTCACCTAAAACATTCATGGGTATTTGAATGATTCTTTAAGCAAGAAATCTCTTTCAAAGGTTAAGGAAGAAGAATGCTCTGAGTTTGTTTTTGTCTTTCAACTTGATTTGTTCATTCATTTGCATGTCATTCACTGGATCATCAGGTTGTTTCTTTCCTTAATTCTTTGATTGTAATTCTGTTTTCAAATTCTGTTGATATTGGCTATTGTAATTGAGTTCTTCTTGCTTGGGACTAGAGAAGGGTTCTCTAGCTTAAAGATCATAGTAGTGTTCTCTGAATCTTTTTCCTTAGAAGTCTAATAGGATTTTAGATTTCTGTTCTTTATCTAGAGTTGATAAAGGGAGGTTCTTGTAAAAGCTTGTAAGAACAATTTATAATAGTGGAACTCTAATTCAGTGTGAATTAGAAGAAACTGGATGTAGCTTCATGTTTTGAAGTGAACAAGTATAAATTGCTTGTGTTCTTATTTCTATATCTCTATTCTCATCTTATTCATTGATCTTTAATTCTTTGAGTCATATTCATTGTTCAACAAGTTTAGTTTTGATCTATTGAATTCTTGGGTTGAGACATTTGATTGAGTAAATTGATTTCTTGGTTTTGAAAGTGATAAAGATTCTGAAACTCTAATTTGAATTTGTTTTAAAAAATACCAAGGTTCAACCAATTCACCCCCCCTCTTGGTTGTTGTGAAGTATTCCTATTATTTTCAATTGGCATCAAGAGCTAGTTCTTGAAAGTTATTCAAGATCACTAGTTTTTCTTCAAAAAGAAAAATGAATACCTCACAAATAACCTTCAAGGAAGGTGTATCTCTAAACAGACCTCCTATGTTTGAAGGGGAACATTTCAGTTTTTGGAAAAATAGAATGAAAATCTTTATTCAATCAAATGACTCGGGTGCTTGGAATGCTATAGAAAAGGGTCTTTTATTCCAAAGAAAACTGTTGCCAATGAATTGATTCCCAAAGAATGGGATGAGATGACAGAAGCTGAACAAAAGGCTGTTCAATATGATTTTAAAGCCAAAAATATGATCACCTTTGCACTTTCCTCTGATGAATTTTTTAGAACAATGAGATGCAAAAATGCAAATGAAATGTGGGAGATGCTGGAGATTACTCATGAAGGAGCTGAAGAAGTTAGGAGATCAAGGAAGCATGCATTGATCCATGAGTATGAAATGTTCAAGATGACACCAATGAAAGCATTTCTCAACTGCAGACAAGATTCACTCATATTGTCAATCATCTATTAGGTCTTGGGAAGATCTTTGATACTAAAGAATTAAACATCAAGATCTTAAAGTTTCTAACAAGGCCTTGTCAACCAAAGGTGACAGCAATCAAGGAATCCAAAGATCTATCAAAGATGTCCATGGCTGCACTATTTGGTAAGCTACTTGAATATGAGCTTGAAATGTCTCAACTAACTTGTAATGAAGATTCAGAAAAGAAAAATAGAAGCATTGCATTAAAAGCTGCAACTTCAAAAGCTGAAAAAGAGGAAGAAACAAGTGATGAGGATGAAGAGGACAACATGAACTTAGTTGTCAGAAAATTCAGCAAGTTCTTGAGGAAAAACAAGAACAAAAGGTTCACTAAAACCAGCAACAACAACAAGATTGACAACAATTTTACATGCTTTGAATGTGGTAAACCTGGCCACATCAAATCTGAATGTTCAATCTACTTGAAAAAGCAACAAGGAGAGAACAAGACGAGGAAGGAAGGGAAATCTAAAAGAGCCTACATAGCATGGGAAGATAATGAGTCAACTACCTCAGAATCTTCAACTGAAAATGAATAAGCCAACATGTGTCTCACCTCCACTATCAATGAAGATGATGATGATCTATCAAGTGATGGAGATGAGGTAAATTCTGAACTTGAACAAGCTATTAATGCTTTCCAAGAAATGCATGAGGAAGCCCAAAAGCTTGCAAAATCCAATAACAAGCTCAAAGGAAATATGAGATGGCATGTTGCAACAATAACTGAATTGCAAACTGAGATTTGCAACTTGAAAGAAGAAAATGAAAAACTTGTTTCAAGTTACAATTTGAATGGATGTGTATGTGCTTCTTCTTCTACAAATGTTGACAAATATAATTTGCTGCAAAAAGATTTTGATGATTACAAAAAGAGTCAAGGAGAAAAGTATATGTTACTTTTATCTAAGAACAATGATTCAATTGATCTTTTGAGAAAGCTTTACAAAGGAAAATGCAACTTGGCTGAAATGTTGAGTGTGCAAAAATATGTTGGAGATACTTCTGGTTTGGGGTACAAATAAGGCTCAAAATCATTTGGAAAAACTGTATTTGTGCCTCAAAAACAGAAGAATCAAAAGTGGTTGAGAAACTCAAAGATCAATCAAAATGCAATTTTTAGAAAAACATCAAAATCTGTCATTTGCAGCTATTGTATGGAGAAGGTGTAACACCCTGAAATTTCAAAAAACTATGGTCAAAATATTATATGAATTATTCTTGCATAGCTATTGATGTGAGTATTAGGTTATGAGATATTTGATGGTCTATATTTAAATTATTTGGGTGAAATATTAATTAGAGATATTACAAAAATGTTTGAGAAGAAATGACTATATTGTCCTTCCCTTAAAACAGAAATTATAAGAATACCCTTGAGGTAAAAATTACATAAATACCCCTAGATATTTTGAAAAATTACAAAAATGTCCTTAGATATTTTCGTTAGATATTTTAAGGTTGAAATTACAAAAATACTCTTGGATAATTTGGAAAATTACAATCATGCCCTTAGAGTGACAAATTACCATAATACTCTTGAGGCTAAAATTACCAAGACACCCTTAGATACTTTGTGAAAACCTGATGAAATTACAGAGTATCCTTTGATGACAAATCACCAAAATACTTTGTGACAGAAAGCTTCAGAATAGAATTTCTATGAATTTTATACGGTGATAACTTTGAAATTCTATTCAGAAAAATTTAGGTAGCAGAAAAGTATAGAAAAATGATATGTAGAATCTGGGGAATTTTCTTTTAATTGTAGGATGGATAGACTTATTCAAAGAGATGATTTAGTAATTTGATGGTCAGAAGTGGAACGGACTAATCAGAATTAAGATAAAAGCAGTCTTGAATGTAAGGTTTGTGTAGCACTCTGTATAGACTACTTGTGAGCTATTTATACTGTAATTGAAGTTAGTTTCTAGAAAACTCTAGAGTTTCATTATTTAATATTATCCTTTAGGTAGAAGAGTTCGAATTGAACTTGAACTCCTCCTATGAATGCCATGTGTAAAGCTAAGTTCAAATTGAATTTTACTTCTTCCTATGAAAGGCCATGTGTGAAGACAACTTGGAATTGAATTCTTCTTCCTCATGAAAGGTGACATATGGAAACAAGGAGAACCACACAATTTTATACTCTTTAAAGGAAATAATAACATGATATAGAAGGAAGAAGAGAAGATAAAAATATTCCCCTTGACTATGGTATTCACGAGAAGTAGAAAAAGGAGAATAAGGTGGTTTGTCATATTTTAATTTGATAAGTCATGATAAGTAGAAAAATACCTTAAGATTCATAAATTAAAATGATAAGATACAATCATGAAGGCTTAAGAAATATGTAGCCACTTGTAAGCCACCATTGATGAAGGGATAAGAAGCCATCATAATTTTGAAAGACATATGTACAAGATGGCATGAAGAGAAGAAAATCTTCTCTTAATTCTTGATGCTTCACGTGAAATAGGTAGAGAAATGGAGAAGATTCATGACAATGCCAAGTGGTGGGACACTTGTAAAGGAAGCTTCATGACAATGCCAAGTGGAAGGACACTTGTAAAAAAGTAGAGAAGTGTAGGGACACTTGTAAAGCAAGTCATCATGACTTAGAAGATTTTTGTATAAAAGTAAAAGAGTAATTATGAGTTTAGTTAGGATGGAATGGAATGAGAAGAAACTAAGTTAGGATGG
>PYAF01006350.1:236067-256442 GCA_007407185.1 Glycine tomentella
ATTTCCTAAACTCTATATAAAGGGAAGAGGGGAGCCTTAAGTGGAAGTCACATTCAAGACTCCACCCTTCTACATACTTCACGTGAACATCTCCTTCTCACATCCCTTTCATTTCACTTCCAACCTTTCCTTTTCAAAGCTTGAATCAAGTGAGAAAGAGACCCCACTTCCTTGAAGAACCACGTGTAGAAGCTAGCACCATTAGGAAGAGATAGACAAGCTTCATAAGAGGTTATAAGGTATGTATAGGGAAGCTTTACGATAAAGATAGTTTAAGTGTTGTTTGTGTTTGAATAAGTGTTTGAAGTTCATGTGTTGTTGAGTGTTTCTATGAATTTCTCTAAATTCCATGTGTTGTTGAGTGTTTCTATGAATCTCTATATATGAATGATATGTTGAGTTTCTGTGCATGAGTAACAAGTTGAGTTCTGTACTTGATTTATATTGAATCTTTGAGTAAATTATGTGAGACAATGATTGGAGATTGATGTGGAAAATACATATAAGTTTATCAAATGAATGAGTCATGCATAAGTGAAACCATCTCATGTGTATCATAAGAGTTGCCTCAGAGAGGAGGTGTATCAGATAGTTACAAGAACTGAGTCTGTGCGTTTAGATAAGAGAAGTCTGAGCTAGGGGGTGACTCTTGCAGTACGGAATCACATCACATGAAGTGTGAGTGAGAACCTAGGAAACACTGGGGTACCCTGACTGGTTGGATAAGTTATGGACCACTGAGATGGGACTATCTTGACAATTGATACTACATGTTGATGTGTCTCATAAGAGTTGCCTCAGAAAGGAGGTGTGTCAGATAGCTACAAGAATTGAGTTTGAGCGTTCAGATAAGAGAGGTCTGAGCTGGGGGGGAAATTCTTGCAGTGGGGAAATCACACCACCCATGATGATCACATGAAGTGTGGGTGAGAATCCTGTGCACCACTTTGCTACCCCGACTGATTGTTTTAGTTATGTGCCACTGGGATGGGGCTATCTTGACTGTTGGTACCACATAAGCGTTTAAGAGAATCATGCATCATGATAAGAGTCTAAGAGAATCATGCATCTTTGAGGATGTTGTTATGAATACCTGCATATTGAATATATTCTATTGCTTAAATTATGTTTATCATAAACTTACTCTGTACTTTGTGTCTGTGGTTGACACCTGCAATGACCTCGATTTTATTCGGGCGAGCAGATGAATAGCAAAGAGAGACTATTAGTTGTCTACAAGTAGAGGATTTTGTTTGAAGATGTAATATTTGAAGAGGTTATGTTTGAAGATGTATTTCTTTGTTACCGAGTGTTTTAGTTATTTGTACTATGTAATAGAATTGATACCAGTCTATATTTTATTGTACATCAGATTTATAAATATCAATCAGTGAGGAAAAATCTTTTGTACTCTTATTATATGTTACTTCAGAATTATAAATATTACTCAGTAATGGAAATTTGTGGTTTGGTATTTTTAAGCAAATCGAAAAGAATTTTCATTTAAAAATCAATAAAAACAAGATTGTAAGTTGAGGCGTTACAGAAGGGACACACATCATACAAATGCTATGTTAGGAGATTCTATGTGCCAAATGGAGATTGCATTTGGATTCCAAAGAAAAAGAAAAATGCTAACCCCTATAGACCCAACCTCAATTAGGTACCTTCTTTATAAATTGATTTGATCTTTGCAGGTATGTCTAAGAGCTAGATCCTCAATATGGTACCTTGACAGTGGATGCTCTAGAAGTATGACAGGAGACATGTCCATGCTTACAAACTTAACTCTTAAAGATGGAGGATATGTCACTTATGGGGATAATAATAAAGGGAAGATCATTGGAGAAGGCAACATTGGAGATAGCTTCAAAACAAAGATCAAGAATGTTCTTTATGTAGAAGGTTTGAAGCACAATCTCTTAAGCATAAGCCAACTCTGTGACAAAGGATTTAAAGTCTCATTCAATGAGAACTGCTGCATGATTTATGATGGGAAAAGTGGTGAAGTAATTCATATAGGTAAAAGGAAAGGTAACATTTACTTACTTTCAATTGATCATGCATTCTTCCACAATACTTCTTGTCTTATAAGCAAGATTGATGAATCTTGGCTATGGCATAGAAGGGCTAGTCACATAAACATGCATCACATGAACAAGCTTATTATAAAAGATTTAGTAATTGGGTTGTCCAAACTCAAGTTTGAGAAGGACAAACTTTGCGATGCTTGTCAAAAGGGGAAACAAACTAAGAACTCTTTTCAAAGTAAAAACATTGTATCCACCTCTAGACCACTTGAATTACTGCACATTGATTTGTTTGGTCCTTCTAGAACAATGAGTTTAGGTGGCAATTATTATGGAATTTTCATTGTGGATGATTACTCTAGATTCACTTGGACTCTGTTTTTGAAATCCAAAAGTGATGCTTTCCTTACATCTAGAAAAATGGCTAAACTTGCACAAAATGAAAAAGGTAGCAAAATTATCTCAATAAGAAGTGATCATGGTGGTGAATTCCAAAACGAACATTTTGAAAAATTCTATGAACAAAATGGAATTAACCAGAATTTTTCAGCTCCAAGAACACCTCAACAAAATGGTGTTGTGGAGAGGAAAAACAGATCTCTTGAAGAAGGAGCAAGAACTCTTCTTAATGAGACAAATTTGCCAAAATATTTTTGGGCTGATGCTGTAAGTACAGTATGCTACACTTTGAATAGATTACTTATAATGCCTATTTTAAAGAAAATCCTTATGAGCTGTACAAAGGTAGAAAACCCAACATTTCTCATTTGAGAGCTTTTGACAACAAGTATTTTGTATTGAACAATGAGAAAAAATCACTTGGAAAATTTGATGCTAAGGCTGATGAAGCAATTTTCCTTGGATATTCATTACATAGTAAAGCTTATAGAGTATTCAATAAAAGAACAACGTGCATGGAAGAATCTGTACATGTAATTTGTGATGAGTCTAATCACTCTAAAGATGAAAAGAAGTGTGATGTAGATGCAGGTCCAATGGAAGAATTTATTCAGCTAAATGATTCCTTAATTAAAGAGAAAGAAGAACCAAGTGCTAAAACAAAACCATCAACTCCTGTTCAAGAGCCTAAAGATTGGAGAACAATAAGAGATCTATCACTTGACAACATCATAGGTGAAGTTTCAAAGGGAGTATCTACTAGATCTTCATTAAGAAACCTATGTTGTAATATGGCTTTTGTTTCTCAAATTGAACCTAAGAATATTGATCAAGCCTTAAATGATGAACATTGGATGCATGCCATGCATGATGAGTTAAATCAGTTCAAGAGAAATGAAGTTTGGGAACTTGTTCCTAGACCATCCTCTCTCAAACCTATTGTACAAAATGAGTTTTTAGAAATAAACTTGATGAAAGTGGAATCATAGTCAGAAATAAAGCTAGACTGGTTTCTGAAGGTTACAACCAAGAAGAAGGCATAGACTATGAAGAAACTTATGCTCCAGTTGCAAGATTGGAAGCAATCAGGTTATTGCTTGCTTATGCATGTTTAATAGATTTCAAACTTTTTCAAATGGATGTTAAAAGTGCCTTTTTAAATGGATACATTGAGGAGGATATATATGTTGAACAACCTCCTAGTTTTACTGATTTTAAAAATCCTAACTATGTTTTTAAACTCAAAAAGGCCCTTTATGGTTCAAAGCAAGCTCCTAGATCATGGTATGAAAGACTAAGCAAGTTTCTGCTTGAATAATCTTTCACAAGGGGCCATGTTGACAAAACCTTGTTCATCAAAAGGCATAAGAATGATATCTTATTGGTTCAAGTTTATGTTGATGATATAATCTTTGGTTCAACTAATCATGTGCTTTGTAAGGAATTTGCTGCAGTTATGCAAAAGGAAATTGAAATGTCAATGATGGGAGAATTAACATTCTTTCTTGGACTTCAAGTGAAGCAAATGAAGAATGGAACATTTCTCAATCAATCCAAATATTGCCTTGAAGTAATTAAGAAATTTGAAATGGAGAAAAGCAAAGATGCTGCAACTCCAATGGCAACATCAACATATCTTGTTTTAGATGAAAATGGAAAGAAGGTTGATGAGTCAAAGTTTAGAGGAATGATTGGATCTTTGTTATACTTGATAGCTAGTAGACCTGATATAATGCTAAGTGTTTGCTTGTGTGCAAGATATCAAGCAAATCCAAAGAGTCTCATCTTACAGCAGTCAAAAGGATCCTCAAATATCTCAAGGCTACACCAAAAGTTGGTCTTTGGTATCCTAAAGGTGCTTCAATTAATATTATTGGATATTCTGATTCTGACTTTGCAGGTTGCAAGTTAGATAGAAAAAGTACAAATAACACTTGTCATCTTCTTAGAAGTTCATTGATTTCATGGCGTTGCAAGAAACAATCTTGTGTTGCTTTGTCAACTGCTGAAGCTGAATATATCTCAGCTGAAAGTTGTTGTGCACAAAGTCTATGGTTGAAGCAACAATTACAAGATTTTGGAGTTGAACTGAAAGAAATACCTTTACTATGTGACAACACAAGTGCTATTAATATCTCAAAGAATCCAATAATGCACTCAAGGACCAAGCACATTGAGATAAGGCATCATTTCCTCAGAGATCATGTTCAAAAAGGTAATATCAAAATTGATTTCATTGATACTTATAACCAATTAGCTGATATATTCACTAAACTATTGGCTAGAGATAGATTCTATGTACTTAGAAACATGCTAGGAATCTTGGATGAGTCTAATCTATGATTGCTTGATTGATATATGCCTTTCTATGTGAAATAATCTGCATTTGAATCCACAAATCACCACAAGCCTAAAATTTTCCAAGTTATACTACATAATTTGTGTTTACTGATAATTCTCTTGTGATAATCGATTAAGCTTCGAAATAATCGATTAAAATCATTCAAATTGGGATTTAGAATGAAAATTGTGCTTAAGTAATTGATTATAAGAATTGGTAATCGATTATTCTTCCAAAAATCACAATTTCAAAATTTTCAAAACTTTCTGTGATAATCGATTACTGTTCGAATTAATCGATTACTTTGATCAAAAATCCTTTTTCAAAGCAAAATTCACTGGATTAATCGATTACGGTGAATGGTAATCGATTAAAATCTTGGAAATCTATTTTTTCATAAATTTCAAAACCTCCTGTGATAATCGATTTACCAGTCGAATTAATCGATTACCAAAGCCTCAATGTGTTTTTAAAATTCAAATATTTCTGAGATAATCGATTAAAACATGAAATAATCGATTACTGTTTATCTTCTTCATGAGCATTGTACAGAAATAATCGATTACGGGTCGTATTAATCGATTACCATCACTGCAAAACGTGATTTTTCTCATGGAATAATCAATTACACAAGCAGATAATCGATTATTCATGGAGTTACTGCAAAATCTGACAGATTTCTTGAAAATTGTAATTGCCCAACTCCCGCCTAATTCAAATTTAAATTCTCTGCAGCGACTTAATTTGTTCTAACTCCTCCATTATTCAAATTTCAAACCTTTTGGAGCCTAAGGAACTCTATAAATACAGCCTTTGTGCAGAAGAAAAATCACACTCATACTCACTCCTTCTCTCTGTATTTTCTCTGTTATTTGTGTCTAGAAACCATGCACCATGTTCTATGAGAGCAAAAACATCTAAGAGAAAGGCTACTGGTGAAAGCTCTAACCCAATGGTAGAAGGTTAGACCATTGGTTCTCTGCAGAAAGAGATAAAATGACTTATCTCCAATTCAATGCCACAAAGCTTATAGGTCCCCCTAAACACTTAGACTTAGAATGGTTAATTGGGGAGGGATTTTAGTTTCCTGCATTCCTTGAAACTCAAGGATTAAGGAAGTTAGTGGAGATGAAGGGTACTTATTACCTTGAATTGGTGAAAGTGTTCTACACTTGTGCCAAAGGATCAATGGATGGGACTTTGAGGTCTCAAGTATGTGGGGTGGTAATGGAGATTACTACAGAGGTGTGGGAGCCTGTTGCTAGTATATCTTTTGAGGGTGAGAGAAAATTTGAGGAAGATATGGAGGGGTACAATAGAATAGATACATATAGGGGAATGCTGATTGATCCCCGTATGCAACTCAAGCATAGGCTGGGTACTGGTCCCATGACTCATGAGGACAGGTTGCTTCATTACATTATCACATATGTTCTGACTCCTAGAGCCACAAACCATGCCCAAGCAACTGATGATGATCTGCAAATTGTGTATGGTCTCAAGAATTCAATTCAAATGAATTGGATTCTCATCATTGAGGAGATAATGCTCAAATCTAAGAGGCTTATGAACTATCTCTTTCCTTATGTTGTCCTTGTATCCATATTCATAGACTATTTCAATATTGATGTGTCTAATGAAGTAGTGGACAACACCAATTCGAGCAATAGCATGATCAAGGAGAAGCATCTCACAAAATTGGGGATGGTGAAGACTCCTCAAGGTTGGCAGATGGCTAGCCAACAACCTGATCCTGCTGGAGGTGCTGAGGCTGAAGATAATGATAAAGGAGAGGCTCAAGAAAGAGGTCATGCACAACCTGTCTACAGTACCTTTGAGTCCTTGATGATTCAAAAGATGGATGGCCTTCTCTCTCTTCATCATGAACATAGGGCTGAAACTAATTCAGCTTTAGAAGAAATCAAAACTAGGCTAGAAAGTTTGGAAACAAAACTGATGTATGATTAATGGCTCCCTTTAATGCAGCTACAGTACCTTTGTAATGTTTTTTTTTTATGTTTTCTATTTTTAATCATTGTAATGGCTCCCTTTAATGATTAATGCAATAGCTTTCTGTTTCTCCTTTGTGTTATCCATTGTGCCATTCATTTTTGACTTTGATAAGCCAAATAGGGGGAAAATTGATTGAATTTGTCATGCTCTACATTGTGCTCTGTTCATCCCTATTTTTCTGCAAAAATTCTGCATAAATTGAACATTCACTTAATTGGTTAAGGGGGAGCTAAGTAATGATATGAGCAAGTTAAAGTCAGATATAACTTAATGAATGATGATTAAAAGGAATCAGATGCTTTAATACTTGTTTTTTGCAATGAAAGTGTAAATTTTCAAGTCTGAAAAACTTCAAAGTCTTCCATGATCAATTTCCTTTAAAAGCTTCAAGTTCAACAAATGGTCAATCAAGAATTTGGCATGTTCAAAGCCAAAAAGGGGGAGATTGTTGGATACAGGGGGAGCTTTATGAAGTTTGGAAGTCTTTGATTCAAGATTGGTTTTGAGCTTTCAACATGCTTAAAAGACTTGAAGACTTAGAATTGAAATACTATGTAAAAAGGAAAGCTATCTGATTGATCCCTGCATTCATTCATTCATTCATTGAATTAACAAAGTGTTTTTCATTAAAATCGAACAAAGCTTTTACCATTTTAATTGAATTGAAAGGTTTTTGGAAAAATAAGTTTTTCACTGTTTTAATTGATTACATAAGAGGGCTAATCGATTATTTTGTTCTTCGTTCAAATCTGGAAAATCTTCATAAACATTTTAATCGATTACCTATCGGTTTAATCGATTATTTTGCCTTTGCATAGGATTGAACTGCTTGGTTATGAATTTTAATCGATTACTGAACTTTCGTAATTGATTATTTAGTTAAAATCAGTTTTTAAGTCTTCCTGGAATAATCGATTACCAGAAATTGTAATCGATTATTTAGTTCAAACAGAAAATCATGTTTTCCTGACTTAATCGATTACTATATCCAGTAATCGATTACACAGTTTACTTTGAGAATAAATATCTCTGTGTTAATCGATTACAACTCAGGATAATCAATTATTTTGCTCATGGTGAAAACCCAGAATGCTTCTTGAACACTTTAATCGATTATATTTTAATTTAATCGATTACACACTCGTTTTAATCGACTATTTGGAGCGTGTAATCGATTACAATTAGTTACAACTTCTGTTATAAATAGAAGTGGAAGCTTGGCTTATTTTGTAACTTTGATCAATTCGTATTTCTGAGTATACACAAGCTTTCTAAACACTTCCAAAGTGAATTTTTGGGTTCTATGAGTTCTTGCTTCATCTAAAACATTCATGGGTATTTGAATGATTCTTTATGCAAGAAATCTCTTTCAGAGGTTAAGGAAGAAGAATGCTCTGAGTTTGTTTTTGTCTTTCAACCTGATTTGTTCATTTATTTGCATGTCATTCACTGGATCATCAGGTTGTTTCTTTCCTTAATTCCTTGATTGTAATTCTGCTTTCAAATTCTGTTGATATTGGCTATTGTAATTGAGTTCTTCTTACTTGGGACTAGAGAAGGGTTCTCTAGCTTAAAGATCAGAGTAGTGTTCTCTGAATCTTTCTCCTTAGAAGTCTAATAGGGTTTTAGATTTTTGTTCTTTATCTAGAGTTGATAAAGGGAGGTTCTTGTAAAAGCTTGTAAGAACAATTTATAATAGTGGAACTCTAATTCAGTGTGAATTAGAAGAAACTGGATGTAGCTTCATGTTTTGAAGTGAACTAGTATAAATTGCTTGTGTTCTTATTTCTATATCTCTATTCTCATCTTATTCATTGATCTTTAATTCTTTGAGTCATATTCATTGTTCAACAAGTTCAGTTTTGATCTATTGAATTCTTGGGCTGAGACATTTGATTGAGTAAATTGATTTATTGGTTTTGAAAGTGATAAAGATCCTGAAACTCTGATTTGAATTTGTTTTAAAAAATACCAAGGTTCAACCAATTCACCCCCCTCCCTCTTGGTTGTTGTGAAGTATTCCTATTATTTTCAACTTGCATGAGGTGCATAGATGGTCTATGTTTCCACATAAAAAAAATTTTTTTTTACCGTCATGTGAGCACACCGTGGTTGGACCAAGGTGCTGCGTTTTTTGAACTTTCATTTTATAGTAGTCATCAACACTCTTGTAGCCTTGGAATGTCTTTGGAGCTTGTTGTGGACTTCTCTTGCATAATAGGTGGGAACAAATCTTCCTCTCAAGCATGCCTTCAAGTCATCCCAACAATTTACTCTTTGTCTCCTCAACCTCCCTATGTCCATTTGAATTTGGTTTCATCACACCAAAATGTGGAAAATAAGAAACACTCACACTTAACCAAGAGGGAGGGTAAATTGGTTAACCTTGGTAAAATAAAATTTTCTTTTAACAATATCAGAGTTTGAAATTAGAGTTAAATGCCCTTTGGATCTTTATCACAAAACCAATTGAAAACTTTATCCAAAATCAATTGAAAACTTCATCCAAAATCAATCCAAGATTTGCTATGCCTAAAGAATAAACAAACTTTCAAAGAAGATTTCACAACACACAAGATATAATTCACACAAGATATGATGTAAACTGCAGAATATAGATAAAGAGACAAGATTTATACTGGTTCACCTCAAAACCTATGAGGCTACGTCCAGTTTCTTCCACTCAACACTAGAGTAGAGTTCCACTATTGCAATTATGTTTCTTACAAGCAATTACAAGCTTCTCTTCCTCAACCCTAGAGGAAGTTCAGAGATCTAAACCCTATTAGATCCTTAGAAGCCAAACCCACACTGAGAAACCTACTCAGCAGACCTTGGAGATACCCTATCTCCCTTGGAGAAACATTATCTCCTCTTGCAAGAAAAACTAAATACAATAGAATCAACAAAATACAAAGTTACTGCAGAAAACTTAATACCCACAAAGAACCAGGAAAGAATTCACCTGATGATCCAAGATTGAAATGCATATGAATGACAAAACTCAGGTTGAATGCAAGTCAAATATGCAAAACAACTTTCCTAAACCTTTGTGAAAAAGTAGTTTGCTTCACTAACAAGACTAGTAACCCATGAATGGCTTAATGGAAGCAAAGCTCAAATAACCCAAAAGAATGCCTTATTGATTCCTTAGAAAGCTCAGAACATCGAAAAGTTTTAAGATCAATCTCAATCTCTGTTATGTTGAATCACAAAAGGCAAGGGTTATATATATAGTTATTTTCGTAACGAAAATAATCGATTAAGAACGCTCCAGACGCTCTTGTAATCGATTAAACCGTCCTTTGGTATTCTCAGGATTTCATTAAACTGGTTAAATAATCGATTAACCCGTGGTGTAATCGATTAAAGCAGACTAAGCTAAAATCCTGATAATGAAGTGTAATCGATTGCATTTATGTGTAATCGATTAAAGCAGTCCTATGCTAAAATCATGTTTGTGAAGGATAATCGATTTCATCCATTGGTAATCGATTAAAGCAGCGTAATGCAAAAACATGAATGTACTAAAATAATCGATTACAGTAAGTGGTAATCGATTAAGCCAGAGTGACAGTATTTTTCAACTAAATGAGTAATCGATTTCAATATCATGGTAATCGATTAAAGCAGTCACAAGGCCAATTTCTATGTATGTGATATTTCATGTAATCGATTAAAGTGTTTATGTTTGATTTTCCAGAAACTCATGAACAAAATAATCGATTATGATAAGCCAGTAATCGATTAAAACGACTATTTACTATCTTTTAGAAAACACCAAGCTTTTTCCTAAGTTTCAAACCAATTACTTAGCTTCTATATGATGCAATGCTTAATTAATATATGAATAATATGTAATTAAAACTTGGATCATCATAATGCTTTCAGACCTTTTACATTTAAATCAAAAACATCATTTCTTCAAAGCTTGATCCATGTTGAAAGCCAAAACCTCCAAGTCTTGAACCTTGCTTGAATCTTCACTTGATCTTCATTCAGCTCCCCCTCAAATCAACACAAAAAGCATAGCCACCAAATTCTAGAGTTGCTAGAGTCACTTTCTTTTTTCCTCAAATTGTTGGCATGAGAAAATTTTTTTTACCTTCATCTCCCACTCAAAGTAAACTTCGGGATTATTATCACCATAGAATTTTGGAATTTTTATTTTCACTTCACTCAATCCTCCATTTCTCGCATCTATCCCTTCTCTCCTCCATTCTTCCTCATCTCTATTTTGCCTCTAGGATTGTGTGTTCTATTGTTTTCACTTCTATTATTTTCTCTCCTATCCTCCCTCTCATTCCTTTCATCATAATAATTTCCTCGATGAGAGGAAGCATGATCACTCACCCTCTCACTACCATGAGCCTTTCCATCCACACTACCATTTGGACTACTCCTTCCTTGAGTCTTCTTTTGTAATTCCTTAAATCTTGCATCCATTTTGTTTTGCAAGTCTTCCATTTGTTTTGCCATGGCTTTCATCAACCTAGAGGTCCTAGGTGACAAAGCCTCATCTCCTATTGAGCTCATCCTTCAAAAGAAATGGTTAGCAAAAACACAAGTATATAAGAAAATTCTCACCACTCTCTAAGTGTTTGCCACTTACACTCGTGTTTGCACACTTTATCTAGGCCCTTTCTTTAATGTTCTCTCTTGCCTTTTTCCACTCTTGTTCCTCTCTATAGTTCTTAAGCAAAAACTTCTAATCAAATCAAGCTTCTTTACTATAGTGAAATAGGAAACAATTCTAGGCTAGACTCAAGAGTCCAAGAACAAGAAAACTCTAAGACAAAACCTTGGAATTTTTAAGAGACAAGCAACAAAAGCAAAAATTTTAGAAAAGCACAACTCAAATTGGAATTTAATGAGACAACTCAAGGATATATTAGCTATACCAAACTTCACATGGAGGATATACCAATCAAATTCAATTGCTAGAAGCCAAATTTCACCAAGTTTGCATGTCATACAAGTTCACTTAATTTTGTGGTTCAAAGAAAATTTGAACTTCTAGCTTTTGTAACTTTGCTTTGCTTCTAAATTATGTTTTTCTTTGTAATTTTCCAGCCACCAATTCAATACTTTCTTGGATGCACTTTGATTATTTTTCCAGCCACAATTCACAAACTTTTTTGGTTGCACTTTGATTGTTTTTCCAACAACAATTTCACAAACATTTGGGCTGCACTTCTTTGTTTTTCTTTTGTACAAGTTCAAGAATTCTTAAAGAAAGATGATGAATCACTAAAACTATGTATATCAATTGTAAAAGTTTTCTTATAACAACTCAATTCAGGTTAGGCATGAGATTAGAATCAAAACAAGTGGTTATACAACACAAAATCAACTACTAACACAAGATTACAAGAATCAAAACTAGAAAATTATCAAGAACAAATGAAGAACATGAAGAACTAGAAGACATGAAATCAAACAAAACTTGAAGGAAAACACAAGAATAGGTGGCGGAATCAATCACAAAGCCAACCCACCGGGATTCACATGAAAATAACAAGAAGACAAGGAATTGAAATGGATTTCAGATTTTCAAAAGGTGCAGAATTTCACCTTTGAAGAACTTTGAAAAACTGAACTTGAAGAAGAATTCCACAAGGATTAGGCTCTAGATACCACATGATGTATGGCTGAAACCAATAGCGCAGATATTGACCTTAACGCCATATGCCACAAGCTAGCAATATGTCCACAGGCCAAACCAATAGCACAGACGATGTATAACTGAAACCATTAGCCATGAATTTCCCAAATCTACCTTGCATTGAAACTCAAACTTCAAGCTTTCCTCAACGGCACAAAGATGTTCAGTTTTCACGAATTAATGTGTTGTTTGTAAGTTTTAATTTCAGCAATGCAAAGTGGAAGAAAGGTAAAGGATGAAGGTGGATGGCACCATGGAAAAGCTTTCCAATAAGCCTAGGAAGAATCGCCACAATAACTTGAAGTCATTGATAAGAAACAAGAGGTTCTTGAACAAGAACAAAGAGAGAAACTCTCTACACAATTTTCAGATTGCATTCAAATGAATAAAAGTTGTCACAACAGTTTTTCGACAACTTTATATATGCACGAAATTCAAGCTAAATGCACATTAAACACTAATGAAATTAAGTGCAATCTAAGAAGCTAAATGCAAGATAAACAAGGCTTGTAATGCAAGCTTCCCTAAGGTAACATTGGCTGTCCTAATTCGTGTAAAGGTGCATTATTTTAAGGCTTAAGGTGTAGTTTTTCAGCCTCTAAGTGCAGCCAACAATTCACACACAAGTGCACTTACAAAGCTTTACAGTAATGCACTATTTTTATTACAACTAATTTTGCCACTAACAAGTGTTGGAATTTATTGAATTAAAATGAACTTGAGACATCAAAATCTAGCCTTGTCATCCTCGAGTTAGTGTACTTCTTCATGCTTGTCCAATTTAGCTTGGATGTGGTCTTGAAGTGCTTGAGTCCTAGCCCTTGTCATTGGTCCTTTAAAGCTCACCAAAAAGGAAGTGCTTCAAGCTATCCTTCTAGACCTTTAGCTTGCCATGGACCTCCATTAGCATAAGAAGCGGAATATGGGAGAAGAAAGATGAAAGGCAATGAAAGAAGAAGTGGACAAGTTGCTTAAAGCTAACTTCATCAGCGAAGTCAGGTACACTACCTGGCTCGCCAATGTTGTCATGGTCAAAAAGGATAGTGGCAAGTGGCGTATGTTCACAGATTTCACAGAACTCAACAAGGCATGCCCAAAGGACGCATACCCATTACCCAACACTGACAGACTGGTCGATGGAGCGTCCGGGTTTCAAATCTTGAGCTTCTTAGATGCATATTTTGGCTATAATCAGATCAGAATGCATGCCCAGAGCTGACCTTCATTACCGAAGATGCCAACTACTATTACAAAGTCATGCCTTTTGGTTTAAAAAATGCAGGGGCTACATACCAGCGGCTGATGGACCGTGTCTTCAGAAAATAGATCAGACACAACGTCGAGGTCTACGTGGACGACATGGTCATCAAGTCCCAGAGCGTAGCCCAACATGTAGCGGATCTAGAAGAGGTACGAAAGTATGACATGCGTCTCAACCCTGAAAAATGCACATTTGGGATGGGTGGCGGTAAGTTCCTTGGTTTCATGATCACACAGTGATGAATTGAAGCCAATCTGAACAAATGCTCAGCCATATTACAGATGCATATCTCGGCCAACGTCAATGAAGTCTATAGATTGAACGGAAGACTAATAGCCCTGCCAAGATTCCTTCCTAAGCTCGCCGAGAAGGCAAAGCCTTTGTACAAGCTACTCAATAAGACAGAACCATTCCTCTGGGATGACACTTGCGAAAAGGCCTTCGAGGCATTCACAATTGTTGCACCACCTGTCTTGAGTCGACATCGACAGGGGACACCATTGCTCTTATACCTCTCCGTAGTAGACGAAGTTGTCAACTCAGACTGGTCGAACCTTTATGTGGACGGAGCATCTAATGTACTGGGAAATGGAGCAGACATTATACTTGAAGGACTCGGCAACATCTCGCTGGAACAAGCTCTTAAACTTAACTTCAAGGCCTCAAACAACCAAGCCGAATATGAGGCACTCATAGCAGGACTCAAACTCGTAAAAGAATTTGGGGCTCAATGTCTGAGGTGCTACTCCAACTCACAGCTCGTTCAGGGACAAATAGTTGATAAGTATCAAACTAAAGAAGCCATACTCCTCCAATATTACCATCTGGCCAAAACACTCATCGACAGTTTTGAGTGTTTCGAGATGTATCACATACCATGAGAGAGTAACACCAAGGATGACTTGCTATCCAAACTGGCCAGTACCAAAGAGACCGAACACCTCAAAACAATCATCCAAGAAACACTCTAGAAACCTACCTTAGACACCCAAGCGGTAATGGTTGGCGAATTGGAGGAACCTAATTTGATGATCCCCTATAGAGACTTTCTCACAAAGGGAACACTCCCAACATATGAAAATGAGGCCTTATGTCTAAACAGCTACTACGTCATCATTGATGGTGAATTATTCAAAAGAGGGTTGACAGCATCTCTTGGCACCATCCAAAACCCAAGGTCTACCCTTGGTACAATATAAAACCCAAGACAAGCTCTTGGTAATTGGCAGGTTTGTAAATCCAAACTATAGTGAACCGTCAAGGTTCATAAACCTAAAGTTTTTGTCAACCTCTAAAGCCAGGGCGGACGTGTCACTGGTACAACTACAATCATCTACGAAATTCAAGGTCTATCCTTGACCAGTATAGTTATCAACAACACTTGGTAACTCGCAACTTTCAAAGCTTGTGAGGTCCACTTGTGGTCAACCTGATATTCACCAAGTTATCCATTACGGAAACATAAGGTATTTAAAGCTTGACTTTGATGATTTTTGTAATACCTTGAATTTTGAGCATAAGATTAAGCCTGAGATTTAGAAACCATAATCATGCATTAGAAATTCTCAAGGAAGCTTAAGAGAAGTAGAAAACAGATTCGAACAGATGGCGCGATTAGCGTGGACATGGCGCGGTTAGCGCGGGGCACGGCGCGATCCGCGTGGAATGGGTGAATCAGGCCTGGCGGCCATCTCACGCTAACCGCGTGGCTGTGGCGCTAACAACGTGAGTATTTCAAACCTGTGGCGCGACCAGCGCGGGATAGGGCGCGATCAGCGCGGGAAGCTTGAATCAGGCCAATCCTTGCGGCCAGTTCACGCGATCCGTGTGGGTATGGCGTGGACAGCGCGGGTTATTCGAGCCTTTGACGCGATCCGCGCGGGAAGTGGCGCGAGCCGCGCGGGACCTTCGTTTCAGCCTTATAAATAGCTCATTTGGGCTGAGAGAAAGAAAGGAAGAGAGAGAAACAGCCATTGATGACTTATGGAGCTTCATATCTTCTCCATCTTTCATCTAAACACCTCTGATCCAACTGAGAAAGTGTTTAGAGCCTCGAGATGAGCTAGAGACCCAGCTTTATTCTCGACAAGAGGCGAAGGAAGCTTTGTTTGAGCGATCTACCTTAGGGAAAGTGATTCCCTGGTGTGTCTAGACTACACAGAGGTAAGAAATTTGAGCCTTAGTCGTTGATTCTGTGTTTGGGTTTTTGGTTGGTTTTGAATACCTTGAGAGGTGTTTTTGGAGGTGTTAGAGCCGTTATTAGGCTTGGATTCTGTAGAGTTTGTGTTCAGAGAGTTGTTCTGATGAAGTTAGAGCCTTGAGTCATCATTATTGATGAAGTTTGATTTTGGCTCTAAGTATGTATGAGCAGAGGTAAAAGGCTAGTTATATGGCTAGTATGAACCTTAGAGCAGTTGACAAAGTTACTCATGAGTTAGTGTGGATGTTGTTTGCCAGTGGGAATTGGTAATAATGAGAAGCTTGAATCGAGAAGGCTAAAGCAGAGATATGCTTTATGTTAGCCTGATCAGAGTCTTAGTAGAGGCTCTGGAGCCTTGTGTAGGCTGAGTAGGATCCTTCTGAGGGTCTGAGAATCACTGATGAAGTGATTGTTATGGGTTATGTGAAAGGAATTGTGGTTTCCTTTCGATATAACGACTTAGAACCGTTACTAATACCTGTGTTTTGGTTCTGTAGGACGTGAGCTTGATAGTGTTAGTGGTGGTGACCACGAGGCCGGGAGAGCCGGTATTTTGCCTAGAGCAGGTAAGCTCTTGGTTCTTGTTTGTGTATCCTTTGATGTCCATCATTATCCTGTTAGGATGATGGTTCTGTGTAATGTTATACATATATATGTGAAAATTGTGTATGGTTTGATTGATTGCTGAATGTTATGTTGTACCCTGTGAAAGGGAATTTGATGTACATTGATATGTGATGCTTGTTCTGTGAGCTACGCCCTGAGATTGGGTGGTTCATATATATGGCTATGGTTTGCCTAGCTTATGACCTGCATGGTTGATTGTTGCATCCTATTGTAGTAGGATAGATGACATGTGATTGAGTAAGTCCTGATGTGAGATGTTCCTGTGATATAGATGTAGCCTCCCGAATGGAGATGTTCCTATATCTATAGACGTAGCCTCCTCAGGCAATTGTATTGAGATAGGATAGAGATGTTCCTGCGATATAGATGTAGCCTCCTGGGGAGATGTTCCTATATCAGCAGATGTAGCCTCCTTGTAAAGAGATGTTCCCGTTATATAGATGTAGCCTCCAGGTGGAGATGTTCCTATATATACGGATGTAGCCTCTGATAGATGCATTGAGATCCTGCTATGAGATGTTCCTAGTATATAGATGTAGCCTCCTGGTTGGAGATGTTCCTATATATCTAGATGTAGCCTCAGCAGGATAGTGTTGGATATGACAAATGGTTGTATGCCATGAGTTTAGCCTGATTGTGGTCAGGTAGATGTGCATTGATTGTGCATGAGTATTGATGAGTGATTCACTGATTGTGGTCAGATGAACACATATTGATGATGCTCTGATGTTGATGTGGATTGTTTTGATATACTATTTTCATGTATATGTGTATGAAAGTGAACCAGGGGAAGGAAATACCTTCAAGGGCCCTGAGTTTACTGAGATTTTATATCTCACCCCTTGTGTGGGGCTTATGTTTTGCAGGTGAATCCTCAGGAGGAGCTGATATATCCCAAGGCAAGAAGCCTGTGCAGGGATAGCTGTACTGAGAAACCTTAGGCATAGATGACTTGAGCATGTGGCTCTGATAATTTGTATTCTGCCTTTGGTTTATTTTGTTGTACCCTGAGGGGATGTATTTGTACAGTTTTGTACCTAAACACAGACTATATGTATATTCACCATATTATATGTACAGTGTATGATAGTGACCTTTGATGATGTCACTCTTAGATATGCTTCCAAACTGCTTAAACTCTAATGATTATATGTGTGTTTGCTGTTTATGCTTGGTAATGACCCTGATGATTGAGGGGGCGTTACAATTTTAGTGCTCATAAATTCCATTTGCGCAGGAATACGAGCTACACAAAACCCAAGAAACATTCTTAGTACCAAATCCAAGGTCCGCCTTGGCATGCTAAACCCAAGAAGCATTCTTGGTACTTTAACTCCTATGGAACCTCGACATGCAATACCATATGATCATTTATTTTGCAGGAAAAATTGTCTAAGGTTCGCCTTCAACAATTCAAACCCAAGAAAACTCTTGGTATTTTCCAATGGGAACCTCAAAAAATGAGGTCCACCCTTGACATTCCAAACCCAAGAAGCACTTTTGGTATTTTTATTCATGCAGAACCTTGACACGCTGGGCTAAAGACTTAGCCAATTGCAGAAATAAGAGTTCAACAACAGATGTCCACGGTCAACCCCCGACATTTATAAACCTAAGATATATTCTTAGTAGATATTGGCAATGGGAACCTCGACAGGAAACCAACATTACTTCATGACAATGATAGTTCATCACATGCAAAACCCAAGATGCACTATTGTTACTTCAGTCACTTAACAATTTAGTAAGCTATGTCCATACATCAAACCACTCGAAAGTAATAAGACAATATTATAACAAAGCGTCTTAACTGGTTTGATGACAACATTATTCAAGTGACTTATCAAAGTAAATATTAGCAGAAGACAGTATGCAACGTAAGGAAGACACATAAGATGGAGAAATAAGGAACATTTTCATTAAAGTTAAAAATAACTTTACATGGCCACCAACAACCAAAAATACAAAATAAGCAAAAACAAAAGCAGCCTACGCATCAACAGCATCACTAGCAGCCTCCTCAGCAGATCCTAGCTCCTCTTCATCAACTGAGATGCCATCCTTTACATCCTTGAAAGGGTCAAATAGACCTAAGTCAAGGTCCTTTGCAAAGAGGCCAGCTTGGCGGACAGCCTTGAGAAATCCCTTCTCGTGCTGCTCCACTGCTTCCCGCTCGTACACCTTCAACTGCTCGTCAAGCTCCTTGCTGACCGTTGTTTCATCCTTAAGCTCAATCTCAGCTTGCTTCAGCCTCCCCTCTAGACTCGCCACTTTCTTGGCGGCAAGTTCATCCTCGGCGTCCTTCAACTTCACCTCCAGCTCAGCCAGCTCCATCTCGGCGGCAAGTCTATCCTCGGCATCGTTCAACTTCGCCTCCAGCTCATCCACTACCAAATCAGCCTTAGCAGCAGAAGCCTTGCTTCGAGCCACTAGCTCATCACCTTCAAGCCTGGTGCGCATCAGCTTGGACAAAGCTTCACCTAGTCTTGACAGAAAGTTGATGGTTTCAGCTAACCGCTTCAGCAAGGGCCACCACAACACCATTCAGCCTATTGCGCTTCGCCTACCAAGCATTACGGACAACACCCTTCAGCTTGTTGTAATCTTGCTCCAAGGAAGCAGCTCTACTCATAGCCTATTGGTTCACCTATCCATGTTCTTCTACAATAGTGAGCCCCCTCTGTAGAAAAAGTTTGAGAGCATCAAGTGAACGTTAAGGATCGGCCGACCTAATCAGATTCCTGTCAAAGGGGGTCGGCAGTCTTCGCTCGAGCCTATACCCAACACTTCATAAAGAGTCAACCTCCCTTAGAGCATTCATAAACTTGAGGGAGGTGACAGGACGAACGACAGGCGGCGTCGTTGCAGATGAAGGAGGCGGAGAAGGAGAATGAGTGGCAACAACAGGGAAAACATGTTGGGTGGCAGGTGGAGTCAGAGCGGCAGCTATAGGAGACACAATAGCAGTAGAAACAAGAGTTGGAGCCATGACAACAAGAGAAGCAGCAGGGGAAGTAGTGGCACCAACCACCACAGGTGTCGGAGCCCGGACAGGTGAAGGAGATGTAGGCAGAAGCCCAATAGCCTCCCTCATTGCATGCAGGCTACGAGGGGCATGGAAGGCCTGCGACTTCTTGTGGCCAGATGTCCCAGCACCCTCGTCTCTCTTCCTCTTTGACAGCTCGAAGGAGAAGGGCTGGGGAAAGCAGCAGCTACATCAGCAAGGCCAACCCGGACAGTGGGTCGACCCTCTTCTTCAGCCAGGGGGAAAAGGGGGTGGCACATCATCCCCACCCACATTCCTCACCAGTGGCCTCCACTGGAAGTTTCCCATGATAGCTGCAAAAACACAAGTATAATAACTCAGTTTCTAAAAAAAAAAAAAAAAAAAAAAAAAAAAAAAAATACCCACGCTAACAGCGTGGAGATCAGCGTGGAGGTTAGCGTGGCGGCGCCAGTAGCGTGGAACATGGCGCCGTTAGCGTGAGATCGCACCAGAAGGTTTTTTTCCTTCGAACAACTGGCGCGATTAGCGTGAAAATGGCGCCGTTAGCGTGGGAAACGCTCCAGAGGCCATTTCATGCGGCTTTATGGCGCGGATAGCGTCATTTTGGCCGCCCAGTTGGCGCGGTTAGCGCCGGAATGGTCTGGAGACCCTTTTGATTCGAATATTTGGCGCGAATAGCGTCAAATACGGCGCGGTTAGCGCGGGAACGCGGACAGACCCTGTTTTAAAGGCCATTTTACGAGATTCTTGGCCAAAAACACTTCTCCTTCTTCCTCCAGCGACCCTTCCACCATTGTTGAGCACCCAAGCTCCATTCCTTCACCATATCTCA
>PYAF01006350.1:256542-271035 GCA_007407185.1 Glycine tomentella
ATGATCTGGTTGAGCAGGGGCATGTTTATGCTTGGTGTGGGTTGTGTCTCCATACATAATGTAATCAAGAAAGATGGTTTGGTTTTATGCTTCCGCAATATAAACAGGTTTTATAAAAAGGTTTTTAATTATCTTGTTTAAGCGCTAATCTGATGATTATACAATGTTAATACACCGGGTATACACGGGGGTGTTACAACAAGTGTCAAAGTACGCACACCAAAAAGTAAAGAAGTTATAAGGAAGAGAAATTACCGTCCAGTGCGGCAGAAGGGTCGTCTGCCGAGGGCAACGACAAGATGACACAGATGTTTAAAGAGGCTAAGGTCAGCATATCCTCATCAAAGGACCTGAACTTAGTGGGTTCAAATTTCCAATAGAAGGGGAAGCGAGCCTCCCCATCCCTGTTGCGCATCATTGGCAACCCATCAGCCACGACACCACTTTCACGGACCTTGAAAAATCGATCCTTGAAGCGGTGGAAGACGTTGGTGTCAACCTCGAACAGCTTCTTGGAGACACTGTGCAAGGAGACCCAAGCAACCTTCCCGGACAACTTGGTCTAAAGAAAGAACAAGAAAAGGGAAACAAAGACACGAATGTTCAAATACGAACACAGAATCTCAAAAGACGTACCACTGCCCAACTATTAGGGTGAAGTTTGGAGGGGGCCACATTCAAGTACTCTAAGAGAGCACATTGAAATGGAGAGAAGAGGAGAAGAAGACCCAACACCTCGAAGAGACATTGGTACATGAAGAAGAAGGGAAGCGCTCTTGCGCCGCCCTCAAGCAGGGGAAGTCATCTTCCCCACAGGGCTTGACGATGACCTTGCAAGCGTCCAAAGGAGCCGGCAACGTCGAGCGAATAACATTTATAGAAATAGTGTAAGTCATGGAGGAACGGTACTTAAACACGTCCTTCCTTACCCACTCATATCCGCAAACGATTGGGACAGCAGATGGCGAACTGGCACCAGGGCTGTGACGCACATGAGAGGAGGCTCTAACCCCTCAGGACTGCTTTGCCTCATCCTACCTGAAGGGGAAGAAGCAGGGATGACAATAATTGGCAGAGGCTCATTTTCCCTTGCGGCAAAGGAAGACCTCACCTGCTGAAGAGGATGAGAAGTGCCCTCACCAGCCCGACAGGAGCTCACCCTTCTCTCGGAGGAAGAGGACAATCTGTCAGAATCTCCTCCATTAGTGTTTTCCTCCGAAGAGTCACCAACAAAGATGAATTCATGCATAACATGCTGCTCTGTCGAGCCACCAGAATCACTACCACCCATGTCTAAGGCAGAATCAAAAACGGGTGAGACATACATTTTTTTCAGAAGATTACCTTTAGAGAAAGAGAAAGCTTAAGTGAGAAGAAGAAGAAGAAGGAAACTTAGAAAAAGAAAAGACACAAGAATGGCGGTGAAAATGACAGAAGTCTCATATATTCAAATGGGAGTGAGGCTAGACGATTACTGGCAGGATTTTGAAACGTCCCCTAGAAGCTCATGCCATGATTGACTGCATTTATCCACTACCGCATGATCTCCTGTACATGCCCACTCCTTGAGTGACAATAGGCATGATTACAGCTGCGTGGGCGGCACGCGATTGTAGCATTTAAAGTGGAGAAACACATGATTTTAATGTCCACTCCAACAGTCAAATATTGGCAGAAGCTATCAATCTTGACACTTCACTTGCCTGACATGTCTAACCTTATCTACACATCTAATTAGTCCACCTTGGACAGCTCATCAATAACAACCTGGACACTAGATAATCTCGTCCAGGTTCAAGACATTACTTCTCAAAGCTATCGACCTCGACGCACAACATCACTTGTCTACCCTCGGGGGCTGCTAGCACTCATCATGTTATTTTCCATGACACTGGACATTCTTCATCGATGCTCATTCACCCTCTTTCACCTACAAAATGGCTCAGAGGCTGGGGGGCTTATGTACAGTCCAAAAATGGTAAACTTACACATGGCCGTCACTGAAAGGTCACTATACACATGGACAACCTCCACGTCAGCACTGCTACATTTATAGTGCTTATTCATTCTCCAAATGTCAACCCAGACAGACTTGTCCGCCCTCCTTGTCAGCCTTGCTACAGAAGCCTGACATCGACCTTCTATAGGAGCACAAAGCATATCGCCTTATTAACAACATGTCAACTATGCTTGGTCATTCAAATAGGTGTAATCACCTTATCTCCTAATATATCTACAAGTTATCTACAAGATGTTACTAAGTAACAGTATATCAATAAGGTACACACTATTTTCTATTTAAATTAGATAACTACCTGCTATTATATGTTATTATCTTATCTACAGATTATTAATAAACAAAGGCCGAAAGCCCACACTCCATACTATAAGTACAAGTTCTCTCTAAATCTTGGAAACCTAATCATAATCTCATGATCATCTAATATTCATCTCAAAATACTGAGTTTATACTCATCCGAGGCACCCTCAGAAATACTTCACACTCTTTTACTGAGTGATCATTTTATAATTGATGTACTTACTTGAGCGTCAGAGTGTCTTTCCTTTGTTTTGCAAGTCTCTCTCCTAAACAAAGACGATTATCCATCCAACGTGCGAAGTTTGGAACCCATTCATTATCATACGTAGAATTTCCAAATTTTGGTAAGAACACCATGTACATATAAAATTCATGTTTATTAAATTTATTATATATATTATGAGTTTTTTTTACCATTTAAGATAAGATAAAATTTATTTTTTTATTATTTCAGAATATATTTTTTAGTAAATAAACACATAATGTTAATGATAAAAATTACATTAAGCTTTAATTTATATATACTATTTACATCATAAAGGATGATATAGCCATTGATATTTGTGTAATTTTTGCGTAAAAAAAATTCATATATAACGTATAATTATTTTTTTTATATTTTTAAATATTTTAATGTCTATATACTTATACAAAGTCACTATTTGTATAGATATTTTTGATTTGCTAACAAAAACGGGTACAGGACTTGTCGGCGTCCTAGCTAGATGAAACTCATGAAACGATCATTCCATGAAAAGGCAAGATTTCCTAACTGAAAGAAGCAAAACGATGTGAATTACCTATACCCATGGACATAAAAGGAAAGAAGAGATAAAAGTATAATTATGATATGTAATGATATGATGGGAAAAGAGAGATCGAGAAACATAATAAATAGATTAAATTAATAAGTAAGTTTATGAATTTAAAAGTTTTAAATTAGCTCTTCAAATTAATTTAAAATATTTGTATATGAATCCTTGATCTTTTAATTTTTTTAATTGAGTCCTAGATTTTCTTTCTTATGAAAGACTGTAAATCCTTGATCTTTTAATTTTTTAATTGAGTCTTAGATTTTCTTTCTTATGGAAGATTGTAAAATTTTGAACAAATGTAACAAATGATCATTTTCTGATAATTTTTAGTCATCATACATAAACCCAAATACAAATATTTTATAAAATCAATGACACGAATATATATATATATATATAATTAAGTATTTAATTAAAAAATATTAAATAATTTCAAGGGATGCTAATTAATTTTACCTAATAATATTAATAATGAGACGTTATTAGTCATAGATGTATCATGTATCTTTACTCTCGAAAGTAAAATCTGGTTTAATAATTATTTATTAAACATTAATTATATTTTTAGTTCTTTAAATATTATAATTGTGAGATTTTAGTATTTTAAATTCCAATTATGTGAATTGTGCAACTTGGTCACTTTATTATTATTTAGTTAAATATTTTTAAAAAATTTGTTAATGTGAAATTGGATGATGATGTGTTGCTTGTTAAATGTGCTGATACAATTTAATTTAATTGCACTTTTTTTTAAAGACAAAATAAAATTATATAAATGATAAAAGTCTGCTGGTACAACATACCAGGGAAAAACAAAAGCAGACCACCTAATTACAGACAGTACAACATACCGCCACCCAACACCAATAACAACATAAAAACATGTTAAAACATTGCGCAACCATAAAGATCCTACATGCATCCCAGCCGAGCCTCGGCATAAACTTCTATGCACCGAGAATGCACTCACAAGGATTATTTAACCAACCTGCCAATGGTTGGACAAATCCCGATTTCCTAAACCGCAACCAAGCCATAATCCGAGCATGTTCAAAAACTTCTGCAGCATGACAAGACTGAATTCTGAACTGGACCTCGTTCCTGTTAAGCCAAATTGCTCAAATGATCGAAAACCATATAGTCATCCACTCATCACGAGCCACATTTCTCTACCAGAGTCCTCAAAATTGCTGTAAACGATCAAAAATTTTAAGAGACATAACCACATCAAGACCTAAGGACCTAAAAACAAATTGTCATATTGTGACAAATTTCAAACATTAAAAAAACAAATACTCCATTGATTCGGTCTCTGTATTGCATTTTCCACATGTCTGGTCTTGAACACTCAACACCAAGCGTTTCACCAAATTTTCTTTTGTAGAAGCCTGTTCCGAAAAGCCCTCCACACACAAAGAATCGCCTTTAATGGCACCAGCTTATTTCACAACCATGACCAAAGCTCGTTACTAGTAACAGTGCCAATTCCCCCCTTTACCATCAAAACATTATATGCAGAACTTACTTGTATTGTACCTTCGATTCCCTTATCCAATTCCAAACATCATCTTGATCATTTAGAACAAGCTGTGACTCTGAAATCAGCTCCAATACCCTAACCAATTCTTCTTCCCAAGTAAAAAGACGCCTTCTCCAATTCCATTTCCATTCCACACCTCCCTCCTCCCTTTCTCTAATATCAGCCATCTTCTCATCTTTAGCCACGGCCAAAGAGAATAGCCTAGGGTACCACTCTTTCATCAACCCTTCCTCACTCCAAGGATCAAGCCAAAAGAAAATATGATTAGAATAGCGCTTAAGTCCCATAGACAAGAATTTAGATGACCAACCCCTGAGCATCTTCCTGACCACTTCCACTACTGGTTCCCACGTGCTATGTCTTCTTGGATCAACACCGATGGGTAACCCCAAGTATTTCATAGGTAAATTTCCAACTTTACAGTTTAGAACAAAAATCGCCTCCTCCAATCATTCCTTCTGAATGTTCACCCCCACGAACAGGCTTTTGTGAAAATTTACCTTTAAACCAAATACCATTTCAAATAATTGAAACACAGCCTTAATATCCCAAATATTCCTCCAACATATCTCTCCAACACCAAAGTATCGTCCGCAAACTGTAAAGTGTGAAATTGGCTTAGGCATACCATTTAGATGCACCCCTAAAAATTGTTCTCTACTTAATAGTCGCTCAATCATCCCATTGAACCCATGTGCAACTATAAGAAATAGAAAAAGGGACAAAGGATTCCCTTGCCTAAGCCCTCTCCCACACATGAACTCTAAGCCCTCTCCCACACATGAACTCTGATGTTGGACTGCCATTCACCAAAACATATATATTTACAGTAGAAAGGCACTCCCGAATCCATCTCTTCCACAATGCCAAAAAACCCATCTCTTCAATGATAGATAACAGATACTCACATTCCCCTAAATCATATATGTCTTCTCGAAGTCATCTTTAAACAAAAACATTTCCGTACCAGACCTCGCTCCTTGCGATGATCACCCCATCCAAATTTTGTCTTTTTTGAATAAAAGCATATTGAGTCTCCCCAATGACTTGAAGCATCACCTCACTCAACCTATAAGAGTATTCATTACTTGATGTGTATTTTTCTTTGTTTGGATGATATTCTTAGTTACTTGATGTGTATTCATTACTTGAAGCATCACCTACCTCACCTCCCTCAACAGTTGGTTATAGTTAGTTTTTTAGTCTATTAGTCCTGATAGCTTTGTGACAGTTAGTTAGTTATTATTAGTTGTTTGGTATGTTAATGCTAACAATTTTGTGACAGTTAGTTAGTTATTATTAGTTTTTTAGTCTGTTAGTCCGCAGAAATATGTGTCGCTTGAAGATCACAATTCCGACAGTGTCACTGATGTGTTTCGTGCTTGGGAAGAACAAGATCAGTTCGTTCTTGTGTGGCTTCAGTCTACTATTTCCGGTGACATGCTCTCGCGGGTGATTGGTTGCAAATCCTCGTGTCAGTTATGAGATAGGATTCAGTCGCTTACTCAAGCTCGTGTTTGACAACTTCACAATGAGCTTCAATCTCTCTCTTGGTAATCACTCCATTAATGAATATCTCCTTTATGTTCATAATCTTGTTAATGAGCTCACCTCTATTGGTGAATCAATGTTGGCATATGTAACGCCTCCTTTTACTCTCTCGTGTTTGATTGATTTTAGGTGAAATTTCGTTTCCACTTTGTATTAGAATTATCTTAGTCATAAATTTCATGAAAAATTTCTTTCTTCTTACTTCGATTTTACAATTCAGTCGTAACATAAACGATTCTTCCTCACCACTGTTGATTTATAATAAGAATACAGTCCATGATTGATAAACACGTTGTCGAGACGCATCAAAAACAATTTTACTAAGCTAATTCTGTAGCATAGAGCTAACCTAGGTCGACTCAGAGACACGATCAATATGGTTCTAGCTTCAAATCATTGGTAATAATAAGGGGGGATTTTATCAAACAGTTTGTGTGCGTAAGGAAAACTTGCAAAAACGTAAACTAAAATTAAAGAGCAACACAGAAACTAACAGAATTCAAAAGAAGTAATGTAAAATAGGATTTAAAACATCAATCCAATTCACCTCACCAAGCAATTCGAATCATCATTGTTCTCAGAAATTAATCCTATCATGAAAGTTCATTCAATCCCATTAGAAGCAACTACCTAAATTGATTGAAACCACAACCCTAACTGAAATATCATCCAATAAATTCTGTGATTAATGTTCGAAATTAGGAAATGAATCCATCACCTAATCCGTTTTCAATCCTAAACGCATTCATAATCATGAAAACAAAATAGCAATTGAAGAAGAAGATGAACATTCACATAAGATTCGAAATACTAAACCAGAACTCAAATTCTCCTTGTACTTGGGTTGGATCCTTGAATTGATTGAGGATTTAGCCTTTCATGATCATCATCAGTGAAAGCCCCATGAAATGGTTGCACGAAAATGGAAGAACAGAAAAACGAAAATGAAGAACAATGAAGAACAAGCAAGAACAGTAGAGAGAAAATGAAGAACAAGGGTTTGATTCTAAAAACTAAAGGAAAGAAAAATAAAACTTATTTTTTGAAATGTAAAGAGTGGTATCCAAGTTTCACTAAAGTCACTAATATGTAGTGACTGAGTTCTGAAAACGAAATGGGTCATAACCAAACCCAACAATCTAATTATTTGTTATTTACAACCATGAAGGTCAAATTCGCAGCCCAAAATTACAAGTGCAGCGGCGCAAACTTCAAAACTAAAAATGACCCTCTAAATGACAAAATTGGCCTCGGGCTATTTGTAGCAAACTTGTAGATCTTTTCGTTATCTTTCTAGGGCGCAAACTTCAAAACTAAAAATGACCCTCTAAATGACAAAATTGGCCTCGGGCTATTTGTAGCAAACTTGTAGATCTTTTCGTTATCTTTCTAGGGACTCCTAGAACGCTCCATTCGGAGATCGGTAGCACCCTATAGGTCTTGCAAAAGTCAGATACGTCAACTGAGCCAAAAATCCGTAAATATGCAACAATTAGCAATTAAGTCCACTTACTTGTCTAGGCCAAAAATTGAATTAGAATAGGAAAATAAAGGTCCAAGAAAGGTCAAATAAACTAAGAAGGATAGAAAATACTCAACTAAAATCACTCTATCAATGATATAGTCCCAAATATAGTGTCCAAAATAATATACAGACGACCTAATACAAATTATATGCAAATAGAAAATTACAAATCACAACATACAGTCCATCAAAACTTCCTCATCACACCTTCTTCAATATCATCTACAGCTTATGCTTTCCTGTTTCTCTGCTCACCCAAATAAATTGGGGTCATTATAGGTATTAATCACAGACACAAAATAGGGTAAGTTTATGACAACCACAGTTTGAATAAAACATATATAAACACAGATGATCAAAACCTCAATCATAAAATAGGGTGCAACTTCAAATCAAACAACACATACAGCATACAGAATCATCAGACAACATACTCATCATGTAATGCATGTGATGCATGCTTATCTTCTTTATATGATGCATGATTTTCTCAACATCTCATCATCAAATGGCCATAGTCAAGATAGCCCCATCCCAGTGGCACACCTATCCATTCAGTCGGGGTAGTGCAGTGGCGCGTAGGAAGGTCACCTCCACCTATGTGATCATCATGGTGGTGTGGTCCTCACTGATACAATCTACCCCCAAGTTTAGAACATCTCACATCTCACATCTGAACACATGGACTCGGTTCAGCTATCTGACAAACAACTTCACGGCTTAACCCCCGCAGGGCATATGCATATGGAATGCATGAATGACTTATTTTATCACATATTTATTTATTCTTCTTCTCATATCACATACATCTCAAAGCTCAACATCTTTGACAACTCATGGCATATGCTTTTTAAACAACACGTAAAACTTCTTTCAACCATCACATAAAGCTTTACACAACATCTAAGCATACAACCATAGTTCAACTCCATGAATTCTTCAAAGACAAGTCATAGAACTCAATTACTTATTTAATCACAAATTTTCAACAAAACTCTTGGAATCCATAAATAATCACAACACACTTAACAACACAAGGATTCCAACACTTCACCCATCTTTATTTCTTTGGAACATTTCATCAAACACATGGTGTGCCTTCATGGAAACACTCAACAACACATGAAATATTACATAACTGTTACTAAAGCATTCAATCATACAAATATAATTCAAATCCAACAACAAAGATTCAAACAAACAACTTTTGAACATATTTTATTTATTGTAACACATGATGTGCCATCTTGAATTTATAGAATACTTTTAAAGAAAGCTGCTTAAACATTAATCTTTATAACGTTCAATATGATAAACATGCTTCCAACATAATCTTAGCATAAATAAGCAAGTTCAAGGATTTAAAAAATACTTGTATCAAAACACATAACTTTAATTCCAATCAATTTTCTTTAAAAATAGTCATGATATATATAAACCTAAGTCATTTAATATTCACTTATTAAGCTTAGAGTCAAGTTATTCATTCAAAACATCATTTATTAACTAAAATCAAGTCACTTATTCTAATAATCATTTTATTTAACAATCTTTAACTCTTTGAGGCATTTCATCAAACACTTAGCATGCAAAGCTTAATTTCTTATGAAAACAAGTAAGAATCCTCATGTAATTAATATTCAAACTTGGCTTATCATAAACTTTCCCATACCTTGCTTTCCTTAAGCTTTTGGACAGCTTCCTTCCTTTGAAATTGAATAATCCTTGCTCCTAGGGTTGCTAGTCTTCACGTGAGCTTCCAAGGGTTAGGCCTTTGTTTTGGGTTCTATGTAAATGGTAGAATTAGAAAGGAATGAAATAGAAGTGTCCAGGGGTATTTTAGTCCTATCCCACAGATGTTGCATGTATGCCTTTCTCCAACCAGCCCATAGTTTCGGTCTTGCTTCTTTTTATAGGCTTATTGATTTTGATTTTTATTACAAAATATGTTACTAGCTTTCCATGTGTTTAATTTCTCATTAGCTAGCCATTCTCCTCCTTACAAGTGGTTATGGTCTTGAACATTCTCAAGGCTTCTCCATTCATTCTTGCATGTACACTCCTCTCAAGTCCCACTTAATTTCCGGTCCTAGCCTTTTGTTGGTGCAAATATCTTCCTTAGTCATAATAACTTGCTTTCTACTTGTTTTCTTATTATTGGCTAGTGAATATTGTCCATCCAAGTGTCCAAGTCTTGAAGATTCTTCACTCTTCTCCCTTGTTGCACGTTGGATTTCCTTGCTTGGAAAGCAATCCTCAATTGGTCTCTTTTCTCACGTGGAATAGCCTTAGGTTAAGGTGTTTTATGCTTTTGTTTATTCTTGAAAAACTCGTTTCTGTAAAATAATTATTTTGGATTCGTTAACCGTTGGATCTCTTTAAAATTTTAAAAGTATACTCCTATCCCACATATCTAACTTTTGACCGTTGGGATTTTTGAAATAATTCCTAGAACTGTCTACGTGTCCAAAGGAGTCAAGAGGAAGTTTTCTTCAAAAAATCTTCTTAATTCATTATTACCTTACTTTACAAATGGACCAATGGCATGTATCCTAGCTTCTTAAAAATCCATCCATGTGTCCATTCTTGAAGTTTCTTAAAGCTTTTCTCCATTGATCTTGGTATCATACGGCCAAGGCTTAATTCATAGAACCAAATCAACAAATTTTTCCTCCATTACATGTAATAACTTAATTTGAATTCTTATTGGTCCATCTTGCTTTTAATTAGTAAAACTACTAAACTAGCTTTCTAAAGAAGTATATTCATCCTATAATTAAGAGAAAATTCTATAGATTGTATCTATCATTTTCCTGTGTTTTTCAGATGCTTGAGTTAGCCTAGATCGAGTTCTTTTCCAAACTATCTTCCAAAATTCCTAGAAATTCTAGTTCAGGGTTCTCTGCCATCAACCTTGCTAATAATTTGTTATCTAAAATCATTTTATCCACTACTGAGGTTCCTACAAATTTCTAAAGTCATCTGATCATTTTTTGACCTAAAGGGCATTTTGGTAATTTCGCCACTCAGCCTAGGGGTATAATCATCATTTCCAAAAATGTTCAGGATATCTTTGTAAGTATCACTCTAAGGGTGTTCTGATCATTTTTCAAACATCCAAGAGTATTTATAAAATTTCCTCCTTAAAATATCTTGCTAAAATACCTAGGGGTAATTTGGTCATTTACAAAATGTCTAGGGGTATTTTAGTCATTTTTCCCTAAATTTTTATACTGCCTCTCATTAACATTTTACCCTAGTAATTGACTATAATTCCCAAAATTTTGGGGTGTTACAGCATATGAACCTCTAAATCTGATTATTGATGGCTTTCATGATGAGTATGATTCGTCTATTTCTGTTATCAGTACTTAATTTGATCCCCTTTTTGTTATCAGTTCCTTTAATTGTTTGCTTCTATGTCTCAATCCAAAAGTTATTCAAATGTTTTTGATTTTGTTTCTTCCAATAAAAATGTTGTAAATAGCCCACTTGTTAATACAATCACTTGTAATTTTGTTTCTTTTGCTACTTGGCATTCTTAGCTTGGTTACCCAAGTGTTAATGCTATGAAAATTGTATTTCAACTTCCTAATATTCCAATTATCAATAAAAATTATTTGTTCAAGAACATATCTGACTCTTTAGAAACTTTTAAACTCTTTAAAACTATGATTTTAAATCAATTTAATTCTTCTATTAAGGCTGTTCAGTCTGATTGGGGAGGGGAGTTCAGACCCTTTACCAAGTTCTTAAGTGATCATCGAATTCAACACATACTTATTTGTTACCACACTCACCATCAAAATGGTGTAGTAGAGTGCATGAAAGATAGGGCCTTGAATCCCGAAGGTATGTGAGAAAAACAAAATTTTTCAAGCGGAAACACACATACCACACAAAAATCATTCTTTAAGACATAGATGTTATCTTGTTTATATTCGAAACTTGATGATCAAGGATAGGCTTGAAGATACAAGCCCTCTAATGTTGATTCACACCACTTCTTGTCAAGACTTAAGAACACTTCTTGAAGGCCACCAACAAACACCAATGAAGGCAGGCTAGGCGCACCAATGGAGAGGAAGAAGGTTAGGTTTCAAAGTGTTTTTACTTATCTAAGAGGTTCATCAATGGATGATATTGGTGGCTGAATTTTCTATCAAAACTCACACAAGGGCACATGAAAGTGGAGGAAGGTAGATAGGGTTTTTCTTTCAAAAACTCTTAGAGAATTATGATCACAAGAGTATATTTTATAGAAGAGTTTTTGGTCAGATTTTTAACAAAAAAAAAAATCGGATTATGAAGCATCCCACACGTGAAGAAAAGATTGAGTTGTTGCATTTCAAAAATTGCCAACAACCTCATATCATATCCTCCTAATACCAAGTCAATTACTTGGGAATTATTTTTCCAAATAATAATTAAATATCAGCCGTATGTAAGCCACATAATCAACCTCAAACTTCTTCCTAAAATCTAGGATATGATCATGATAAGATGCTAATTGAATTCAAATTCAAATCTAGCTCTTATCTTCTCATTTTGATATGAAACTAACCACTATATTTAAATTCAAAATTTAAATTATCAAATTTAAATATTAGATAATTAATTTAACTATTTAAATTAATTAATAATGTCTTGGACTATCCAAGCCCATTAACTCCATTCATGTGCCCCTCTCTCTTTAAGATAGGTATCCAAACTCCTTCTTGGGCCAACAACCATTATTAGGCCCAAAACCTTTAATGCTATAATGTCATGACAATAAAGTGTCAGTGTGTGACCCATTAGGCCCAACATAGCCACTGACATAAATGAGTTTGGGCCCAACAAGGCCACTACCCATTTAATGACAACACAGAGCACTAGCATTTTTGTTGCCCCAGAACTAGTTAGGTAAATGACAAGATCATCCTATTAAATCTATTTGGTTTCTGTATGTATTTCCTTTCGTCTCGGTTACCTTCCCATAAAACCTAGGGTAAGGAAACGTATCAGCCCTTGCGGTCTAGGGTAAGCTTTAATACGAAATAGGGAGTTTCCAATTTTACTGACTCTAAAGGCAAATCATCTCATGATTTCTTTTACTATGCATAGATTCTCGAGTCCCGTAAATGTCATCCCAATTCCTCCGATTTACAGATAACCTAATCTCTCACAGAGATTTGACGAATTCCTTCAGCTAGTCACCCTAGACTCGTGTTCTTTCAAGACGTGCCCAAAGGTATACCTATGTGTCTCCATGTTTCCGGCACAAGGTATACAATCAAAGCATGTCTTCTAGAACACAGTCTAGGTGAAAACTTCTGGTCTAAGGAAAGACATAGCTAAATAATAAGAGACTACTCTAATGATACTATCTGTGAGATTTCCTCATAGAGTCTCTTTGTGGGTCTATTCAGTGCAAGCTATACCCTTATAGGTCCACCCACGACTTTAGATAAGACATCTCCATGTCTGTAGCTCATGAGGTCTTTACCTTGTATCTGCATACAAGTAGATAAGCCGTGCTAGTCTTACCCGAGATCGCTGATCCCCATTCTCAATGTCTCTAGACTAGGAACTTAAAATTTAGGAGTAGACATCTGACATCCTTGAATCCTCATGATCGTGATCCCATCACTGATATTCAAGAGATACCTATTCTATTCCAAGGATTTTATCCAGTTACTCATATTAATAATGATACTGAGACAAAATATGAAACACGATAAAGAGATCTTATAATTTATTCATGACAATATGAAAAATACATGTATGTCCTAATCTAATGAAAAGATTGTCTCTAGGACATCCGTATACTAACAGTGCACGCACAAGCATATTGTTGAATGGGTCTCACATTGTTTTCTCAAGCTAAGCTACCTCTCCACTATTGGATCATGCCTTTGTTTCTAGCATCTATTTAATCAACATATTGCCTTCCTCGACCATTAATCATGAAGTTTCATATCAAAAGTTGTTCAACAAGAAACCAGATTACTCATTCCTAAGGGTGTTTGGTTGTTCTTGTTTCCCTCTTCTCAGACCTTACGATAAGCACAAACTTCAATTAAGGTCACAGGAGTCGTGTTGTTGATGGAAGACTATACATATCCAAAGATGTCATTTTTAATGAGCTAAGTTTCCCTTACCCAACTTTGTTTCCTGAACCATCCTTAACCACCTTTCATGTTCTTGACAATACATTTATCCTTATTGAAAAACAAAGGAACACTTCAAAACAACCAAGAGGGGGGGTGAATTGGTTGAATCTTGGCCAATTAAAATTTTAAAATCAGAGTAACCACATGATCTTTATCACATTCAAAATTATTTCAACACCAAGAATCAATATTCAATCAAATTCCCTTTCCACAAAGAATAGAAAACAGAGTATAGAATTCTGAGCAATGATATTTGTAACGCCTCCTTTTACTCTCTTGTGCTTGATTGATTTTATATGAAATCTTGGGTCAACTTTGTATTAAAATTACATTAGTTATAAATTTTACGGAAATTCTTTTTCGCCTTGCTTGCAATTTGTATGATTCATTCGTTACGTAAACGATTCTTCCTCACCACGGTTCAATTATAAAAAATACAGTCCATGATACAGTCCCAAATACAGTATCCAAAATAATATACAGACTATCTAACACGAATACATTCCACAGAAATTTACAAAGCACAGCATACAGTCCATCAAAACTTCTTCATCATCCTTCTTCAATATCATCTACAGCTTATGCTT
>PYAF01006350.1:279297-296373 GCA_007407185.1 Glycine tomentella
CAACTAGCCACTTGGGCTTAGCACAACACAATCAAGGCTCTAGCCTATCAGAGAACTATCAACAAGTGACTCTACACAAGTCACACAGGCATATACAGAGCCAAGATTCAAAGTCATCAGAATCAAAAACTGAAAGCTATTCCTTCATCTATTCATCGCTCTGAACACATCTCTCAACAGGACCCTGGGCTAATTCTAGTCCCAGCTAATATGAGTCACTATTCATAAAACCCCCAGGATCAAAATTAAATGGAGAAACTTGAGTCTCTTACCTCAGGGATGACTCAAAAGACCTCAGGACAACTTCCTCAAGCTCTAGCATCCTTTATACATCGTGGGTCTTCGCCAATCTCAAGTTCTCTGAGGTTTCTCCCTTGAGAATTCACTTCTCACTCAAAATGGGGTTTCAAGAGCATAAATTGAAGGATTCAAGCTTTCAAAGGTTTCTCTCACAATCAAAGGTCACAGGGAGGTGTTTAGGCTAGTATATAGGGTCCTAGAAAGCTTGGAACAAGCTCTAATGGAGGTTGGAGGCTAGAGGAAGAAGAAAACTCACTCTCCCTCTCCATTTTCGCGTTCTGCCCCTTAAATATACAGCCTGCTCGAGGTCTGGCACGATCCGCGCCACCTCCCGCGCTATCCGCGCCACAATGTCGGTGGTCTGGCGCCACTAGCGCCACTCCCGCGCCTCCAGCGCCAATTTCCAGAACCTGTGGCGCTACCAGCACCACACTTGGCGCGATCAGCGTGGACTTCCAGAGAAAATGGGTTTTCCAGGCCACTTCCCGCGCTAAACGCGCGGTCTCTGGCGCGACCCGCGCCGGCTGGAAAACCTTTGGCGCCCCTGGCGCCACCTTGACGTCCCTGGCGCCAGCTTCCAGAGAACCTAGCGCTCCCAGCACCATCCTGACGCTTCCAGCGTCACAAACTAGTGGGTCTAGCGCGATCAGCGCCAACCCTGGCGCCATCCGCGCCGCACCCTCAACAGGATTTTCTGATGTGAATCCCCGCGCGACAAGAGTGAGGGTCCTTACAAAAGTGCTCCACAACTTCCTATGTATGCCTTGAAATGTGCTCCTCAATTTCCTATGTATTTGAATTTTCATGTTTACTTGAATGTGAACCAACCTTAATTATGGAGGAATTTCCAACAAATCTCCCCCTTCCGATATAATTGGTGTGTGCCACTATACCAACACCTTGACAACAATCTTCAAACTTCTTGGTTGGTATTGTCTTGGGCATCATATCAGACCAGTTAAAGTCTATATAGATTGTCTCTAACTTTAGTTTCTTCTCATCCAACACCTCTCGTATCCAATGATAATGAATGTCAATGTGTTTGGGAGCATGAATGGAACATGGAATTCTTGGCGAAGTGAATGGCATTTTGATTATCACACTTTACCACATAATCATCCTGATCATGTCCGAACTCATTTAAGAATTTCTTCATCCATAACATTTCTTTGAATGCTTTAGCAGCTAATTTATATTCTGCTTCAGTGGTTGATAAAGCAACACACTTTTGAAGTTTTGATTGCCAAGACATAGCCCCCTCTGCAAAAGTAATCAGATATCCAGATGTAGACTTTCTAGAATCCACATCTCTTGCCATATTTGCGTCTAAATATCCAAGAAGCATTAAATCTCCAATGTCAAAGCACAAGCACCTTTTGGCAGTTTATCTGAGGTACCTTAGTATCGACTTCACAGCGTTCCAATGCTCCTTTCCTAGATTTAATAGGAATTTGCTCACAACTCTTACAACATACGCATTGTATGGTCTTGTGCAAATCATTGCATACATAAGGCTACCACAACAAACGAATAGGGCACCTTGCTCATCTCTTCTTTTTCTTCTTCATTATTTGGACATTGCATCTTGCTTAATTTGAAATGTTCAAGAAGAGGAACATGCACTGGTTTGACATTATGCATGTTGAACCTTTCAAGAACCTTCTCAATGTAGTCCTCTTGAGATATCCAGAGCATTCTTCTAGATCGATCTCTAATGATCTCCATTCCAAGAATCTTCTTTACTGAACCCATATCTTTCATGACAAAAAAGATTTTCTCAATGCCTTCTTGAGAGCATCAATTTTCATTTAATTTTTGCCAACAAACAACATATCATCAAAATACAACACGAGTATGATGGACTCACCATTCTTGTAGTTCTTCACAAACACCCAATGCTCTGCGGAGGTCTTTCTGAAATTATGTTGGGCCATAAAGAGATCAAACTTCTTGTACCTTTGTCTTGGAGCTTGTTTTAAACCATAGAGACTTTTCTTCAGGTGACACACTAAGTGTTATTTCCTTGGTTATGCAAAACTTCTGGTTGCTCCATATAAATTTCTTCCTCTAAGTCTCAATGTAAGAATTTTGTTTTGACATCAAGCTTCTCATCCTTCAAGTCTTGTTTTGCAGCTAGACCAAGAATTGCTCTAATGGATGTCATCCTCACCACTGGTGAGAAAATTTCTTCAAAATATATGTCTTTCTTTTGGTAACATCCTATCACCACAATACGAGCTTTGTACCTTAGGGTTGGGTTGTTCTCTTCATTCTTTAGTTTGAAAACACACTTGTTTCTTAATGCTTTCCTTCCTTCTAGTAACTCCACTAGATCATATGTTTGATTTTCAATCAGGAACTACATTTCTTTGTTCATGGTTTGCATCCATTTCTCCTTATCATCTATCTCAATGACTTCTTGGAAACTTTGAGGTTCCCCATCATCAGTGAGATTGACATATTCATCAGAGAAATACCTCTTTGATTGTTGTGTGACTCTTGTTGATCGTCTCACTTGGGATTCATTTCCCTCTGGATATTCTCCATTGTTGGTTCTTCCATCGTCTGAGTTGGATGCTCTTTCTAACCCTGCTCCATTTGGTCAGGCTGTTCTATTTGAGGAGGTTGCTCCGTTTGAGTGGTTTCTATCATCTGAGTAGGTTCTAACTCTTTTAGAAGAGTCTCTTCCCTTGGGTTTCTCACTATGGGCTTTGGCTTTCAGATTGTTGGATATCATGTATTGTCTGATCTTCGAAGAACACAACATCTCTACTTTGAATGATCTTCTTGTTTATAGGATCCCGTTGGTTGAATCCAAGTTCGTCTCTTGGTGAACCAAGGTATATGCAATCCTTCGCCTTAACATCAAGCTTTGCTCTGTCATCTTTCGGAATGTGGACAATAGCCTTGCACTTAAAGACTCTTAAGTGATTGTAGGAGGCTTTCTTTCTAGACCAAACTTCTTCTGGTATCTCTCCATTTAAAGGTCTTGAAGGAGACAAATTGATCAAATCAACTGCAGTCTTTACTGCCTCACCCTAGAATGTCTTGGGGAGTTTTGAATGTGAAACCATACATCTGACTTTCTCTACAATTGTTCTATTCATCCTTTTAGCTAATCCATTCAACTTAGGAGTTTTGGGAGGTACCTTCTCATGTCGTATCCCATAAGACTTGTAGTATGGGCCTCTGTATTATCCACCATTGTCTGATCTCAAGCATTTCAGCTTTCTTTTAGTCTTCCATTTTACTGAGACATGAAACTCCTTGAAAGTTTGAAGAACTTGATCTTTCATCTTCAACGGATACACCCACACCTTTCTGGAGTGATCGTCAATGAAGGTAACAAAGTATTGGGCACCACCAAGGGACTTTTTAGACATTGAGAAAACATCTGAGTAAACAAGATCCAAGATTTGCTTTCTCCTTTTGGCCTCATCTGATCTTTGGAAAGACACTCTGCATTGTTTACCTGCAAGACAGTCTTCACAAGATTCAAGTGGTTGCACCTTTATGTTTGGAAAGTGATCCTTTGCTAGAAACTCCAAACCTTTCTTACTCATGTGACCTAATCTCTTGTTCCACAATTCTTTGGTTGCATCTTAAGCAACATTCATCTCCCCTTTGCATATCTTTCCCTACATGATGTACAAGGAGCCTTCCTTTTTACCTCAAGCAACGATCATGCTTCCTCTACTAAGCTTCCATATGCCAACATAGAACTAGTTTATCATCCCAGCTTCATCTAGCTTGCCTGTTGAGATAAGGTTTAAACGTATCTCAGGCACATGTTTTACTTCCTTTAGCAGAAGCTTGTTTCCATTTTCAGTCATCAGAGTTACCTCCCCTAAGCCAAAAATCTTGCTTGTTACATGGTTGCCCATCTTCACCGTACCAAAATCCCCAATATGACGAGAAAAATCCTTCGTGAGGAGTAACATGGAAGGATGCTCTAGAATCGATTATGCATATACAATCATTAGTTGCAATATTTAAATAATTTTCATTACCGATAAGAAAAACATTTTCATTGTCTGATGCCACAGTAGTAGTGGTTCCACCTTCATTCTTCTTCTTTGGGTCAATTTGGTTAGCATGGACAATTCCAACCTTCTAATCTCTCTTCAAAAATCTATACTCAGTCTTTTTATGGCCTGACTTTCTGCACTAGTAGCAACTCAAGCCTTTGGGGCGAGACTTGGATCTTCCTCGTGATTTTCCATGGCCTCCTTTACCACGGTTCTCGCTCTTTCATCTATTTCAACAACATTTGCTTTAGAGTGACTACTCAAGCCTCTCTCCTTTCTTCTTGAATCTTCATTTAGCAAACTATATGTAACATTATCCATGCTAAGCTTTCCATCTGGTATAGAGTTGCTAAGAGTGACAACTAGTGTATCTCAACTCTTAGTCATAGAACTGAGGAGTAGAAGAGTTTGTAATTCATCATCTATATTCATATCTACCTTCTTCAATTGATTAGCAATACCTTTGAAGGTGTTTAGATGTTTAATCATGTTATGACCATCCATATACATTGGTAGAAGTTGATACGTGCTCGAACAAGCTTCGGTCAATATAGTTATGAATCAAAGCTACAACCTTCTGATTAAGGAGCTCCCATTCGTTGTCCTTCTTCCCCTTTGGCTTATTGTTGTGGGTGATTGGCTCGTGCAAATCCTTGCAATACAAATGGTCTTCCATCATCGGCTTCCAATATATCTCCATCATGAATGACAACTTCCTCCATATTGAATCACACAGGATAATATAGAGTATAAGAATGACACCAAGAATTTTTAACGTGGAAAGCCCATTCAATGTGAAAGGTAAAAACCATAGGACCAAGCCAGTAAATATCTCTACTACTAAAAGTAGGATTACAATGACTCTCTCAATACAAGAGAATATATCTCAACCTCACCCAACAAAGATGATTTACAATTTCTCTCAACTCTCATCAAGTGTGGTGGAAACTATAAGTCTCTTTCTCACTATCACTCTTACTTTGCTTCTCTTTGGATGAGATGAGATGGGATGCTCCAACTCTTCACAAGCCTCCCTATATATATGAGAGGGGTGTGCCTTCCTTCAAGAGTGAGTGGTGGATGCCAATAAATGAGTTACATTCACAAAGCTTCTTGTAACTTCAATCTTGACTTTCTTAAGTGGAGTGTGTAAAAGGTCAAATAAACCAATTCCAAGCCCTTGGAAAGTGCTTCCAACTTCCTATCCATGCCTTGAAATGTGCTTCTCAATTTTCTATGTATTTAAATTTGCATGTTTACTTGAATGTGAACCAACCTTAATTATGGATGAATTTTCAACAACTACAACCTCAACAAGATCAATTAAATGTTTAATTAAAAATTCATAGAAGACAAAATCGCTCTATTACTTAAGTTGAGCAATTGGAAGTCAGATGACTAAAATTGCATAATTGCAATATGTGATACCAAAAGTGTTCAGCCATTATAAAAGTAAAATCAGTTTAATGATAGGATTCTAAAAGGCCGGCTGATTGATTCGTCCACTGACAGAGTTAGAAATGAGTAAGCAATTGTTACGAAAGAAAGAAAAAAAAGAAAACAAAAGGGTCCAAAAGAAGCAGATACATATAAAATGAAGGGGCCATGCATAAAAGTTGAAGTGAGATAAGATAAAAAAAAAAAGGCGAAAGCTTACGTTACAATACTCTCAATGGAGTTTTTCACGTTCTTTTCTCGTTAGAATTAAAATTTCATCACGGTAATTTATGCTGAGTATTAATGTTTAATATAAACTTTTTAACTTAAGCCAATTAGTAGTAAAGTAAAACTTCAATTTAGATTAAATATTAACAAAAGAAGAAAAATTATCTAACAAAGTGCATGCAATTACAAACTTTGTGTTGTTTCAACCAAATCTCACATGGCATGTTAAACTATCATAGTTGAGGAATAAAGTGTTATATGGCTTCTCTGACTGCAGAGAATCTTTTCTTTTGCTTTTCTTTGTGAAGATATGGCTTCCCTTTAGGACTCTTCCATAACAAAAGAGAAGAAATAATGGATGAAAAATTTCTACCTTCATTTATTAATGAACTGTTGTTGGTTTGTGAAATAGTGCAGAGCAAGGTTTTAAATATCGGTCGCGGTCGCATTCCAGTTTTGTCGCAATTCTTGATATTGCGGAAAATTTAGGACAAATGCGGCCAATGCGGTCCCAGTTGCAATCACGGACAGTATAAAAACCCTTGATGTTGCAATTGCAGACCGTTTTTTATAACCTTGGTGCAGAATGTGAGTTTTGGCACTTTCATTTTGCTTTCTCGACCCGTGCCACCTGTTTGTCTTGGTGTGTGCAGAGAAAAAGGTGACACCTGGAAAAAACGGTTTCTCTGTGGGTCAGCAAGTTTTGGAGATTTGCTATTGATGAGTTTCTGAATGTATGGCAGAAGAAATTTTAATTTCATTCAATTGGGTCCACTGTGCAAGTTCTTACGGTACCTAAAAACTAATGCTTTTTTTTTCTTCTTTGTTTGTTTTCTTCTGTTTACTTTGTTGTGTGTTTGTTTGACTAATTTGTTCTTCAAATTTTGAATTTGACTGAAAAAATGAAATGTAATGAAAAGCTTTTCATATTTTTCCACCTAGATTGGGTTCATAGCAGGTTATGGAGGACTCATTGGGAGTTTTTGGTGATTTTGAAAGAAGCAACGAATGTACATATTGCATTCTAAATACTGCTACGCTAATAATAATACTCGTCGATTTGTTTATTTACTTTGAGTTAGGGGTAAACTTTTTCTAATGTTGTTATATCATATTCATATCTAAACCTTTTTTAGTGGTTCTACCTTTTCTTAAGTGGTTGAAGAAATTTGGCTCTGAATTAACACAGAATATTTAGTTTATTCACACTCAGGATTATAATACACCATTCTTTCAATTCAATATATTCTTGCCACTTTCTTATGAATGCCTTACTGGAATTGCAGAGAATCTGCTTATGGATGTGAAGGAGAACCAAGCTTCAGTTCTGAACAAGATTGTAATCTAGAGCACATTATAATATAACGAAACCTCACTTGTCTTATAATGGGAAATAGGCTCTATCTTTCAGTGTTTCTGGTTTTGGTAACAGTTTTACTTTCAATCTTTCATTCAGAGCAACTGCAATCCTCTGACTCTAAAACCCTTCTAAGAGTTCAACAGCAATTGAACTTTCCACCAGTTTTAAGAAGCTGGAACAAAAACACAGACTTTTGCAGCACAGATTCAACATCTTCTCTTACTGTTGTGTGCTATGAGGGCACCATAACTCAGCTGCACATAGTTGGTGAAACAAGAGCTCTACTCCTCCCTAGAAATTTCTCAATAGATTCCTTTTTCACAACACTGGTTAGGCTTCCAAGTTTGAAAGTCCTCACTTTGGTTTCTCTTGGCATATGGGGTCCATTGCCTGGTAAGATTGCTCACCTGTCATCAGTCGAAATAGTCAATGTGAGTTCAAATTTTCTGTATGGTTCCATCCCTTTACAGTTATCATTACTGTCACATCTCCAAACACTCATTCTAGATGACAACATGTTTTCTGGCCATCTTCCTGAATGGCTGGATTCCTTTCCAGCCCTGACTGTGCTGAGTTTGAAAAACAACTTGTTCAATGGCTCGCTCCCAGATTCGCTAAATAGCTTGGAGAATCTGAGGATTCTTTCACTCTCTCATAACCATTTTTATGGACCAGTGCCTGATTTAAGATGTTTGGCGAATCTTCAAGTGCTGGAATTGGATGATAATGCTTTTGGACCTCGGTTTCCTCAGCTTGGTGACAAATTGATTATTATAGTACTAAGAAACAATAAGTTCAGGTCTAGTATCCCTGATGAAGTGAGTTCATATTATCAACTTGAGAAACTTGACATCTCAGCAAACACATTTGTTGGGCCATTCCAACTAGCACTGTTATCACTTCCTTCTATTACTTATGTGAACATTTCTGGAAACAAATTAACAGGAATGTTTTTTGAGAATCTGTCCTGCAATCCTGGACTTGAAGCAGTGGATTTATCCTCAAATCTTTTGACTGGGAGCTTACCAAAATGTTTAATGTCAAATTCCAATGACAGGACTGTCTTGTATGCTAGAAATTGTCTAGAGACAAATCAAAATCAGCATGCACTGCCCTTTTGCCACACTGAAGCCATAGCTGTGGGAATTGTACCTGAGGGAAAGAAGCACAAACGAGTATCTAAGGCAGTTCTCTCCATTGGGATAGTATGTGGAACTTTTGGAGGAGTAGCAATTGTTGCACTGCTTTTCTTTGTTATCAGAAGAGGAAGTGTCAAAAGCAAAATCGAGAATCCTCCAACAAAATTAATATCAGAGAATGCAGCTTCTGGATACACCTCTAAGTTAATATCTGATGCAAGTAACTCCCTCACTCCTCACCCTGAAATGCACATGCCCTCTAACTAACTTATACAATTTATGCTTTTCTCAACTTGAAAAATCTGACTTTTGTTACATTTCCGAGTTTTGGATGCTATCTGCAGTGAAACAATTGAAAAGGATTTGGTATTTTGAAAAAACTCACATGCAAGTCTTTCTTAATTGGTGTGATGAATTATTGAACTCTGCAGTCTTGGCTATATAGCCTGTTATCATGAGGAATAGGATTTTTGTGTAGCCAAAAATACTGAAGTTATATTATCACCATAGAAAATAACTATACTTGAATTGTATTTATAAGTGCTAAAAACTATGTTATTTGTACCAAATTTGGTAATTTAACTTTAGATGCTTGAGTTTTGCTCAATTCTTGCCATATTGGAAATATAAAATTGCATCCTGTTTTTATCCTTGTTTGGCATCCCTGATCTTTTGATCAACAAAAAATGATATTTTGCATCAGAAATCTACTGGTAACAAATATTGGAAGATTGGGATGATAAGAATTAAGAAGAAAACATAAGGAATATTCATTAATTTTTGACAATTATACCCATTGACATTTCTTGTTCGACATAACGTTTACACCAACCTCCTTGTGGGGTACATGGTGTAATGTTTTTCAAACAATTAAGGAGGTTAATATAATGTATAAGCGATGTCAATGTGATTTTTTTCAAACAATTAAGAGGATTAGTGTAGGGGTACTAAAAGGAGGGGTATTGACGTAATCTCAATATTAATATTTTTATTGCTGAAATGTATTGATTAGTTGAACATAGGATAAAGTTAAACTAATTATGAATAGAAAACGCTAGCTCCCAGTAAACTACATGTACTACTAGGACTTCATAAACAACAGATGTTTAATTGCATGCCAAGTTATCAGAATACTACAGTAATATCAATGAAACGCCACAATGGTGGCATTAATTTCTTGAGAATATGATATGGAAGAATCAAGTTTGATTCAAAAATTCCTTTCTATCCTTCCATATTAAAGATAGATGACAACCATTTATTTTCCCTATACTAAAGGGTATATATCTCAAACAGTGAAGTTCGGAACACTTGGTCTGCCTCCTTATCGAGCTTTCTCACTAGAAGAGATTGTAGCAGCTACAAATAACTTTGACTCGGCTTCTTTTATGGGTGAAGGTTCTCAGGGAAAGGTATGCCACTTGTTTTAAGTTAATGTCTATATTGATTATAGAGGATTATTTCCTTTCAACCATAAGCTTTAGTAATTGTGCTTTTGCACTCATGGTTTTGATGAATTAAGCCCAGATGAAAGAAGGGAGTCTTCAGCCCACAGTTTTGTAATTTGGTTGTTTGAATTATTTTGTCATAGGAAAATACAAGTTGTTGATTAAGTGCTTATAACACGAAATTCAAAGATCAAAATGATTAAGAGGGCATTTGGAAGAACTTTCACAGTGCTTTTTTGAGCTTCTCTTATCAATTATTGTATGAACTCTTAAATTTAAAATTGAAGATGTGTGGTTAAGCTTATGATAATGGCATATGGCCCTTCTATAAATTCCTTCTTGCTCATCAAAATAAGTTTATTGAATTAAGCGCTTATGATATAATTTCTCATGGAAAAAAGCTTTTATAATTATATAAGGACTTAAATAAGGTATTTGCCCAAACGTGCAATAAGTCCGGAGACCATTGGAAAGGTGCAAGAGAGGTGTTATGCTATATTAAAGAATGAATCTGTCTGTAAGTTTAAAATGTTATGACACATACTTTTTCTATTACAAATATGCTATGGCTAATACATGCTGATCAGTTGATGTCATAATATGATAATATGCCATGCCTACCAGCCTGCATAAGGAAAGTAATTTATCCAAGCAACCATGGTTCAACTACATCACCATTTTATCTCTTTTAACACTTGTTTGGTTTGTGCTTGTTCTTAGAATTGTCTTTTTTATTTCTTATGTGCTTCAGATGCACAGAGGTCAACTAAAGGATGGTTTACTTGTTGCCATTAGAAGTGTAAAAATTAACAGAAGCTACAGCACTCAAGATTTCATGCATAACATAGAGCAGATATCGAAATACAGGCATCGTCATTTAGTCAGTGTTCTTGGACACTGCTTTGAATGTTATTTGGATGATTCAAGTGTCAGCAGCATATTTGTTGTCTTTGAGTATGTACCAAATGGCACGCTCAAGAGCTGGATCTCAGGTGATTCTCAAACTATTTTCTCAGGTAGGATTGTGAAAATGGTATTATTCCAACAAGAATTAGAAAAGAATGGATATTGAAATTTCTCTTGATGAAATTCTATTAGTAAAATCTTTCTCTACATATCACTTTCATGAAGTTCTAACTTTGTATCTTGTGAGCCAATAGCAATAAGCGTTTTCTTTGTTAAACCAGTCATTTCAGTCACAACATAAGATTGAAACAATAATGCCATTTCTTATATCCTCCACCTTAACTTGTTATGTGACAGATGGACATTATAGAAAATCCCTGACATGGATGCAACGCATAGAAGCTACAATTGGAGTAGCAAAGGGCATCCAATTTTTGCATACAGGGATTGTCCCTGGTGTATATTCAAACAATCTCAAAATAACAGATGTTTTACTTGACCAAAACTTTGTTGCGAAAATCAGCAGTTATGACCTGCCTTTGTTATCTTACATGAGAAAGGTATGGACAAAATAATTATGAATGATTATGTGTTCTTTTCTGAGAAAAAAGAAATCATGTTTTACTTGTAAGTTTGGTCTCTTTTGTCTTGCTTGATAGAATGACTTCAGTTAGTATTCACCCTTGCTTATCCTTCCAGGTTGGGCAAGGTAATCCTTCAAGTGGATGCAGAAGTCCTAGCATAAAGAAAAGGTGCTTGAAGGAAATTTAACTTGGTTTTTAGCAACATGCACTCAGTTAATGAAAAAGAGGACTGATTTTGCTATAATTTTACATAACATATGCATGGAAAAGTTTATATTTGTGATACCGATTACGAAAATAATTATGAAACATGTTCACTGAAAGCATGATGTGGTTTTGCAGAGTAAAACATGAAGACAAGTCTGATGTATATGATTTTGGAGTAATACTGCTGGAGCTCATTCTAGGAAGGACAATAAAGTCAAGGAATGTGGATACTTTAAAGGATCTGGTAATGAAGGAGATTCTGGTTTATTCAATATTTTCCAATATTCTTTTCCTTTTTAGCCCTACAATTAATTATTCAAAATTAGAGAACTTTGGTATATATGATCCGCACATCCAGGTAAGTACTAATCCGATGCTCAAGTCAGAGTACTTTGAAAAATAGTAGTACTTTGAAACAACCATCAAACTGAAAGTAGTTGATTTCCAGATAATTTTCTAGATCAATGGTGTATTTTGTTTCACAAATTATATTTATTTGATTTTCTGTTTTACTAGATTTTTCTCTAAATCACCGGCCAGCTATATGCTGCTACACAAATCTAATACTTCTAAGTAAGCATACTGTTGTTATGGATTTATTATATTTGAATACATTAGCTCACTTTTTAATCAAATGCAAGAAGAGAGAAAAAGAAATCAAACAAATCAGGGAGGAAAGTTTAGGATATAAATTAGCTATGGATGAATAAGACTTTTAGAAGCAGAGTTCAGACTTACATTCACAAGCCCAAAGTGTATGTAAGGAGCCGAAAATCCTCTAACTGGAAGGTTCAACAATTCACAATAACAACACCCAAAAGAGTAATCAAACTGTATATTTCTCAAAATGAAAGTCTATTACTTCCACCCCTACACCAAATGAAAGCAACAATGTATAAAGATAAATGCAGTAAAACGGTAAGATAGTCTAGAAGAATTATAGAGCTTCTAGTCTCTCCTAAATCACCCAAAATGGTGCCCAAATGTCCCAATGGTCAAAAGATACCCCCTTTGTACAATCAAACCTCACTGATATACTCACTACCTGCGCGCACTACCTCACTACCTGCGTGCCTTTTACCAATGTAACAGAATCACTAACAATATCATTAGTCATGCTTTTCTTTCCCCACTCTCCTCTGCTGACTCAGCATGAGCACGTGACTCCTCTTTCTCAATTAATTCAACACGAGCCAATGTTCTCCTACGGTAAACCTTTAATTGAGGTGAAGTCTTATCAATACTCCCCCCCCCAATAAACAGACCTTGTCCTCAAGGTGGAATCTCCCAAATATTGTCACAACCTAGTAAATGAGTCCATTTGATCAAAACTTCAACATAACCATGTAAGGTTTGACGCCATTGTACTACCCATTCTGGACAGACATCTTCCTGCAACATAGGTGGAATGGGCCGTACCTGAAGGTGCCACTGCCTGTTTCAGTAAAGAGACATGGAAAGTAGGATGCAGCCGGCAAGTAGATGGCAAATCCTGTTTTTGTAAGCCGTTTCACCAACCCTCTCCAAGATAGGGTGAGGACCATAATAACTAGGACTTAATTTCTCATAAGATCTCCTAGCCAAAGATTTCAGCCGATAAGGCTGAATCTTTAAGTATACCTTGTCTCCAACAGCAAACTGTACATTTCTTCACCTCTTATCCGCAGCTTGTTTCATCCTATCCTGTGCATGACACAACCGATCATGAAACTCCAGCAGAATAACATCACGTTCCTTCAACAAAATCTCCACCTCCTCTACCGAAGAACCACTGCCATCCCGAAATAAAGTAGGGGGATTGCAACCATATAATACCTTAAAAGGAGTCAAACCCGAAGAACTCTTGTAATTCGTGTTATACCAGAATTCCACCCAATGCAACCACGAATGCCATTGCCGAGGCTTGGGGGGCAAAAGCAGCGTAAATAGGTCTCCAAACATTTGTTCACAATTTCTGTCTGCCCATTTGTTTGGGGATGATACGTTGTACTGTACATTAGTCGTGTCCCTGCATGTTTAAATAAGTCCAAAAGAGGCTGAGAAAAACTCGATCTCGGTCCGACACAATCGACAACAGAAATTGTGTAATTTCACCACATTTTTAATGAATACAACTGCCACTTCATGAACTGTATAAGGATGACATAGAGGAATCAAATGGGCGTATTTAAACAAACGGTATACCACCACAAATATTGTATCAAACCCTCCCACCTTCGGTAAACCTCCAATGAAATCCATAGATATATCAGACCATACCTGTGTAGGAATGGGAAGTGGCTGCAACAAACCCGCAGGTGCCAAGGCCGCAGATTTAGTGATTTGAGAAGTGCTACAAGCTTCCATGTACTGTTTAATATCCCTCTTCATACGCTTCCAATAAACCAGACTTGTCAATTGTTTGTAGGTTCTGAAAAAACCCGAATGCCGCCAATGGAAGAGTTGTGATACTCCTTTAACAGTAGTGGAATTAATGAAGACCCTGGAGGAATAATCAAACACCCTTTATACAACAACTTACCAATGACCAAGGTGTAATCCGCTGGACAATTTGTTCCCACCAATAAGGCCTGGATAATGTCCTTCAAAGACAGGTCAGCCAACTGCTCTTGTTCCAACTTTTCTAATAACGATAATGTCATAGTGGAAATAGAGGAAAATAGCATTTGACGAGAAAGAGTGTCTGCCACCACATTCTCTTTTCTTGAATGGTATTTGTTGGGTATGGCTCATACTGTGCCATCAGCAGATATGCACGGGGGTCTCGCTCTCTAGTGAGCGGGTGGGGGCCTGGGGGAGTCTCCCCGGAGGGGGCTAGGGGGCAGTGCCCCAGGAATAGCTACGGTGTTTAGGGTTTCTAAACCTATATATTTCCTTTTAATCTGAGTGCATTATACGTGTGTGAGGGAAATATAGTGAATAGCTGGACGTAGCCCACACTGGGTGAATCAGGGTAAACTCTGTGTTGTTTTCTTCTTCCCCTTTCTCTTTCTCCTATCTCGATTGTTGTGAGATTGCTTGGTTCCCAACAGTATTGCACCTCGAAGTCATATCCCATCAATTTAGAAATCCATTTTTGATCTTCCCCCAAAACTTGCTACTCCATTAGAAAACACAAGCTTTTTTTATCAGTTCGCACAATGAAATGCTTGCCCAACAAGTAAGGACGCCATTTTGAATAGCAAACACTATTGCCATCAATTCTTTTTCATAGACCGATTTTCCTTGAGCACGCAAGGAAAAAACTTGACTTACAAAAGCTAAAGGTCTCCCCTCCTGCATAAGAACTGCAAAATACCCTTTCTAGAGGCATCAGTCATGACCATGAAAGGTTTATCAAAATTAGGCATTGCTAGTGTCAGCAGAGCACACATCTTCTGTTTCAGATTCTCAAAGGCTAGTTGAGCTTCTTGGTTCCACACAAAAGCATTCTTTTTTAACAGATCGATTAGAGGTTTAGCAAGCTTCCCATACCCCTCCACAAACGTCCGGTAATAACAGGTCAAACCAATGAACCCACGCAACCCCTTAATACTTTTAGGAACTGGCCATTGTTGCATAGCAACGATTTTACTGGAATCAGCCTGTACACCCAACTCTGTGATCACATGACCTAGATATTCCATTTGATTTTTTCCAAAGGAACATTTTTTTATTAGCAAACAATTGATTCTGCCGCAGCACTTCCAAAACAGCCCTTAAATGCCCCACATGAGTCTCACGGACTCTGCTATAAATCAATATATCATCGAAAAATACCGATACAAATTTTTGAAGAAAAGGTCGCAATACCTCATTCATTAGCACTTGGAATGAAGATGGAGCGTTGGTCAACCCGAACGACATCACTAAGTACTCATAATGCCCTTCATGTGTTAGGAATGCAATTTTAGCAATGTCTTCTTCCCGCATCCGGATATGATTATATCTAGATTTAAGATCCAATTTAGAGAACACTACTGCCCCATTCAGCTCATCCAACAATTGATCACTGGAATAGGAAATTTGTCCGGTACCGCGAGCTTATTCAAAGCTCTGTAGTCTACACACATCCGCCAACCTCCATCCTTTTTTTATACCAAAAGCACTGGACTTGAAAAAGGACGTGTATTGGGTCAAATAAAATCCGAATTCAGCAACTCATCAACTGTTTTTTCGATCTCTGATTTTTGGTAGTGAGGGTATTGATATGAGCGAATATTAGGGACTTCACTCCCCTGTTTCAAAATAATTGTGTGATCATGTTTCCTGCTAGGAGCAAAAGGAATTTCCTCATTGAAAACTTCACTGAGTCCCTCCAAAACCTCAGACAGATCCGACCACATATCCTCTGTTCCTCCTACTTCCAATTTCTCCCTTCATTCAATAACTACAAAACATTGACTCTCATCTGCCAAGTCCTTTATTAGGGACTTATATGATGCAATAGCTCTGATTAAGGGTGGTTCTGCCTTAATCATAATCTCCCTGCCCTCTTTTACGAAACTCAGATTTAAATCACGAAAATTAGCCCTGATGTTTCCTAGTCCTTGCAACCAGTCTAACCCCAGCACCACATCAGCTCCTCCCAAATTAAAAAAGGTAAAAAACCTCTTCTACATCAGCTCCTTGTAACAACACTTTAACCTTGCGACAGACCCCCTGACAATCTAAAATTTCACCATTACCCACCTCTACTTCGTATTTGGGTGTATCTTCGACAACTAGTTCCAGGATGTGAAGCATAGAATCTTTGATGAAATTATGCGAAGCTCCATAATCAATCAGAACAATTACCTCTGTACCATTGATGCTTCCCCATAAACGCATTGTCCTACTTGATAACAGCCCTAGTAAACTTTGTGTAGATAATTGCAACATCAGTTCTTCATTAATCATTTCCACCTTGGTTTCCTCCTGATTCGCAACCTATCCTACTGTTTCTTCCTCTCCATCATTGACTATGAGTAAGTGCAGTTGTCGATTCCGACAACGATGAGTTGGGTTCCATCTTTCTTCACAATGGAAGCACATGCCTTTTCACGAACGATCCTATAACTTCGCCTGAGGAAGTCGTCAGCTATTGTTCTGGCTCGCACTTCCCTGTGACTCTGTCTGCTACCAGCTTTGCCTCCCATCGTGTTTCCCCTTCCCCAAATGGGTACTAAATTCATAGAAGCCTCTGAGTTAGTGACTGTAGGAGTAAATGAGCTATTAATGGGCCTTATTTGATTTTGGCCCATGTTGACACTAGTATTATGGGGCCTGTACTTTCCACACTATATAGTTTTCTTATACACTATATAGGCACAGTGGAATTCCAACTTTACCCTTTTGTTTGATAAATTTAAAAAAATGTAAGAAACCGCGTTCGCTTATTGCTTCACACTATTCTTCTTCCCTTCTTCATACACTATAAGCATTCCGCAGTCTACCTTCTTCTCCGGTGGCGGTGGCGTT